>JAQPPZ010014168.1:0-69840 GCA_028583015.1 Wollemia nobilis
GAGATGAAAGAATGGCGAATGCTTTTCCTTTTGGTCTGACAGTGTGGGAACCTTTGCTTGGAAGAGAGGCGGAATAATGCTTTTATTTTCCTTGACACGAGGAAGATGCTGTTTTTTTTTTCTTTTGCTTGTCCCCACTTGACAGAGATGAAAGAATGACGAATTTGGGGGCAGCGTAATTTAATTACTTTTTGCAACCCGACATGTATGCTGCAGCAACGTTTCTGAAGAATTCAACGAGAAGAAATCAAATATACCGTCTATTTAGAGCTGTATCGTTTGTGCCGTGGGCTTCTGCGTCCGAATTATTCAATTGCAGTTGCGGCATTTTTGAATAAGCAATCCCAACTATAATTTTGGTGCTTTCGAAGAAGGGATATCAACTACCTATCATCGTTAGTTGATCTTTCCATTATAATAATTCGCTATGGGCAATTGTCTTGGGGACAGTTTTTTCCGCCATGGAAGGAACCAGGAGACACCACTACCACCATCTTTGGACAGAGTCAGGGCGGGCACTGCAGCGTCACCGTCCTTGGACGAAGTCATGGCTCAATTAAAAGCCGTGAATGATGTAAGCAAGGTCGATGAATTAATTAAAATCATTCGAGACTTATTACAATGGCAAACCGCAGGAAAGGTCAGTATAGAATTTGGGTTTCTCCTTTTTAATGCAATAATAATCATTTTATTTTTATTTTTTTCACTTAAAGTTTTGTGATATATGGCATTTCAGTCTATGGAAGATAAAGCGGAAAGTTCTCAAAGTGTGGCTTCGTCTCTCATCGACAGCGGGGCAACATTTCTTAAATTTTTGAACGATCATGCTGAGAAAGCAAGCAACAATGTAAACCTCTATCTTTTTATCGGGTGTAAATTGTTTGTTTACACTTTTTTTTTCACTTAAAAAGTTTTGTGATATTTGGCATTACAGTCTGTGGAAGATATTTCAAAGTGTGGCTTCGCGTTTCATTGGAAGCCGTAGAACATGTTTAAAATTTCTTTTATTCGGTGTAAATTGTTTGGTTGTTTTTAGATTTGTTAATTTTAGTTTTCAATATGCAGAGAGACGTTGTGAACGCTGCTCCACGAGTAATAGGAGATGTACTCGAAAAGGTCGGTAGTGTACACTGGGTAGTGGCAGGGCTGTCGGTGATTGGATATATGTTGAAGACAACCAATACAATGTCTGAAAACAATAAAAGATGCTTGGATCTGTTGCAAAAGTTGGTTGATTTTTCGTATCATGTTAAAAGGCTAAACTACCGTCTCCGAGACCAAGAAGAAAAACTTAAAAGAGCAACCATTGCGATTGTGAACGGATGCATATTCTGCGCTTCCCTGATGTCCTCCAATATATTATCCAGGTTAATTGATTTTTTTTTTTAAAACCCCACGTTACTTTTTCTTTTTTAGTCAATACTTATATGACTAGGTGTGAATCCTTGCTTTGGATCTGCACTACTTTGTTTTAAATAGTCGCGTTTTTAAATGTTGTAGATTTCTTAAAGTTTCAGTAAATACTCAAGATTTGGACAATCTTGACAAAGAAATAGCCGGCCTTCAAGTAGATCTCATCTTGACTGTGGTAGAGCAAGGACCAGTTATTCATCCTCAGATACCACCTATCTACCCAGTTCACGCAGGTAAAGAAAATAAGTTTTTTTTAATGTTACTTTTAAAGGGTAAATATTTATTATGTGGTTATTAAGGGTAAATATTTATTATGTGGGTAAAAATTTATTATGTGGTCATGATATAACTATTACATATTGGTTCATGTAAAAAAGTTAGAGAAACCATATTACATATTGGTTCATGTAAAAAAGTTAGAGAAACCATTTCCAACGTGTGAGTGGCTTTCTATCTAGTAGATAGATTAATATCATTTCTTTAGTATAATATAATTTATTTTAATTTATTTATATACATGTTTTTTTGTTATTATTAAAATGTGTTTGTAATAAAAAATATATTTTATATTTAATTTTAAAATTTATTTTATAAATTATTATATTAGTTTATGCAGTTATATGTGATCTTTCTAAAAAAATAGTTTATAATGTTTGAGAATACATGTTTGTATATTTAAAGTTACACATATGGATAATGTATTGTTACATACACACTATAGGATGTAGAAAAGTTTCAGCAGAAGCATTATCCGTGATGTGATCCGGGATCAATCCCATGACACATTCGGGTTTAATCCGGAGACGAATGTGTATAAAAAGTATTTACTCAAAAAATAATAATAATATATAAAAAGCATAAGATAAAAAAAACTAAAAAAATAAGGAAAAGAATAATTTTTGTTTTGTACCACTTAAATACTGAAAACAAATATAAATATAAGATAGAAAAAAATTAAAAAATAAATAATAAATATAAATATAAAATAGAAAAAAATTAAAAAATAAATAAAGAATATGTTTTAAATATAAAGTAACTATACAAATGTTAAATTCAACAAGGATGGGAGGTCTCCCATACGGTGTAGGAAAAGGAAACTCTTCAAAGAAGAATAAGATGAGAAGATGGTGTTAGGATTATTTAAGATAATGTTTGTAACATAGTGGACCATTATTTTATTCTGTATTTTATGTATTTGTCCTCAGGCCTATAAATATGGACCTCATTTCATAAATCAATAACAACAATCTTTCATATTCAAGATTTGGTACTTCATTTCAAAAATCAACGACAACAATCTTTCATATTCAAGATTTGGTATCACAAGATGGGACACTATAGGGTGTAGGAAACTCTTCTAAAGAAGCATAGGAGGAGAAGGTGGTGTTAGGATTATTCCATTAATTAGGATAATGTTTGTAATAATAGTGGACCATTATTTTATTCTAGATAATGTTTGTAATAATAGTGGAACATTATTTTATTCTGTATAATTTTGTCCTCGGGCCTATAAATATGGATCTAATTTCATGAATCAATAACAACAATCTCCCAACTTAATTTCATGAATCAAAAACAACAATCTTTCATATTCAACAATTGGTATCACAGCTTCTGGTATTTCAACAACAACAATCTTTCATATTCAACATTTGGTATTAGAGCGCAGACGCTCTCCCTCAGTCTAATCCCTATTTACCCGTCCATTTGGTATGAGAGCGCAGACACTCTCCCCCTGTCTAATCCCTATTTCCCGAAGTGAGCGCTCTCCTGCCCTGTCTAATCCCTATTCCCTGTAGTGAAACCCTGTTATTTTACCCAGGCCATCTTTGGTTCAGACGGTAAAAAAAAAAATTCACCCATAAACCCTTCCGCATTTTCATCCGGTAAAAGAAAATCTTTCACTGATAAACCCTTCCGCATTTTCATCCCTATTTTCCATATTTTGGAATATCTGGTTTAGTCTCTGTTTTTGGGATATTGTGGTTTTCCTGTATTTAGCTTTTGGGAAGGCTTCTTATTTTGTTTAATCACCTGTATGTTTTCAAGAAGCGTTCTTTTCTATCCAATGAAAACTAACTCATGCCACGTTAAGGCCATGCCAGCCCAGAACTGTAGTCTCATTTCTGCCAGATTTCTTCTGTTGCACCGGATGATGTAATGGGATATTGTTTCCTAGAAATTAGGGTTTCCTGTTCAAAAATGAGAGCTAGCTTGTAACACATTTATGGCCTTTCCATGCAATGTGTTGGAGGACTGCCCTCTGTTTGCTCATGTATATAGCAAAAATCTGCCTGTTTTCCAGACAGAGAACACTGTTTTCTGGTTTAGTTTCTATGGTGGGGAGTTTCTTTGTAAGAATCTACCTTCGTCGACTGTTTTTCCGGTGACCGCAGATAATTCTCCAAACGAATCTCGGCCAGCTGATATTCCCACACCAGATGCAGACATTTGTGGCCCCGATTCGGTCTCCTGCGCACTATGTGAGGCCTTTCACCCCGATTCTGTTTGGTTCAGCCCCTGTTGCAGATTTGAATACATGGTTTGCCCTCAACCTTGAATCGTCCTCGACATCGAGCGCTGCTGAGAATAGGGCACAAAGAAAATACATCTTGTGCTGCTGCAGCACGAAAAAAACGAGATCCTTCGGTTTTTCCTCTGCCACACAGGCGACTCTCTCGCGGTGTCATCTCGACGCTCCTTCGATGGAAGTCTCACGGCACCTACACCTGGCACCATGTTGGACACGCGGGCCTCCGACCCCCGTGTCATCCGCGAGCAACTTTCGCTGACTGACCTGCCTGCAGCAGTTCAGAAATCCTAGCTGCATCCAGCCAGATGTACAACTATGCTGGCGCAACTGAGGTCGGTCACCGCCAGATCACTCCTGAGAGTTCACCGACAGCGCAATTGAGGCCGGTCGCTGACAATAAGGCCACGCGACATTTCCCACCTGTTGCCACTTCAGCTTTGCACTCTGCCACAAACCACCATATGTATACCGCCGTGGCTGCCGTGTGGGTCCCATACCCGTACTTGTTCTGTGCTGATCAGACCTATGGCCCTCCATCACGTGGGATGGGTACATTTTTTAAAATTTCCTCAACCTTTCCTTACATACTAGCTAGTGGGTCTCTCCTAGCTCATACTTCCTCGAACCTAACATACTAGCTAGTGGCTCTATCTTAGCTCACACTCTTAGTGGTTCGCATTCCTTTCGACTCTCACTTCCTACTTGCAATCCCTCTCAGCTTACGCTTGTTTTTGACTTGCCCTTTCTGTTGGTTTACATTTGTTCCTTTCTTTTCTTATTGGCGTTCATTTGCTTCAATAATTTTTAAAAAATAATATTCAATACAATGTATTTGTAGCAAGGGTTTGAAGTATTGATGTACTTTAGAGGAACTAGTGCTTTTTTGCCATGATTGAAGATCTACAACTTCAGTTTTTTTTTTTTTTTTTCATTTGCTTCAATAAATGCGATGCATTTGTAGTCAAGGGTTTGAAGCATTGATGTGCTTTAAAGGAACCACTTGTTTTTCGCCGTAATTGAAGATCTACAAATTTAGTTTTTTAAGCTATGTGTGGCTTCTATTAGAGGTTACTCCCATTAAGATAATAAAACATTATATTAATCTCATTATATTTCTAACAAGTTGATTAAACCATATCCGCCTTGCCTTTCACGTTAATACCTATCTTTCTATAAGTTTTCACGATCAACTTCTTTATATTAGATGCCTTTCGAAATTTAAATTTTATCAAGATGAAATTCAATACCATCTTCCTCAAACTGATAAGTTTCCACAATCAACTTTTTTATATAAGATACCTTTTGAAATTTACATTTTGTCAAGATGAAATTCAACACCATGAATAGCTAAAATATTTTTTGCCTAGTTTCCATTATATATATATATATATATATATATATATATATATATATATATATATATATATATATATATTGTTTTTTAGGTTTTTATTCATGCCCCTAATATTTCAAGATGTTATTTTCATTATTATTTTTTATTTTTATTTGTGGGTTTAGCCCCTCTTCTTGAGAACATCAGTGATATTTGTTTTTGTTTTTCCATATCAATATCCCTTTAGGTTTCTTTTTCTCTTTGTTTTTTCTTCTTAGGTCTTTCTCTCTTTTTTCATTCCCACCAATACTTTCATCTTCATCAATCTCTTCAATCTTCTCACACTGCTCATAGTAATACTTACCATCTTTAGGTTTGTCTTGCTTTAAAGGATCTGAGGTGCAAGGAATAACTGCCATATGTAGATCGTTGTGGCTGCTGTGTGGGTCCCATACCCATACTTGTTCTGTGTTAATTAGACCTATGACTCTCCATCACGTGGGATGGGTATATTTGTTGAATTTTCTTAGCCCTTCAATCGCAGAGCACCAACAACCACTTTCGCACATGGTCGAAGTTCCCTCAGAGCAACACACAACCCAACACGCACATGGAGGTCCTTCACAATATGTGCCATATGTGACCGACCACCATCACATTTTCACTACATTTGTTTTCTTTCTTGATGCCAGTGTTGACCAAGCATTCAGTTAGGCGTCGTGATTAATGGAATGATTTAAGTTTGTTTCATGCCTCCTTTTATCCCACATGCATCGTTGGGGGCTCTTGTAGGCCTTTAAAATTGAAATGGCTTATTATTTAAATCGGCCACCAAATGGTGGTCATGGAGACTCCAACGCGAGGCCTTCCCACATACGCTAGTTGGAGGTTGTTGCACCTGGTGCCCCTCGAGCACTTGCCACAAATGATGGCGGTCCTCGCTAGGGTTTGGCACTCATTTTTTCAAACACACATCATAAACTGCTTCCACGTGCTTACTGGAATTATGATAGGGATTTGACAACTATTTTTCTATTGTCTTGATTATTGTGTGATGTAAAAAAGGGGATCACTGTTTCCTTCCCATGGAAAACAGAGCGGGGCCAAATTCACGGTTTTTAAATCATATGGAATATTCGAAGGAGAATATTTCACAATGTTAGGAATATTCTTGTTGCAAGTTGTTAAGGGATGTTGCTCCCTTGATTATTATATGATGTAATAAAGGGGATCACATTTTCCTTCACATGGAAAACGGAGCACAGCCAAATTCACGGTTTTAAATTATATGGAATATTTCAAGGAGAATATTTCATGATGTTAGGAATATTCTTGTTGCAAGTTGTAAAGGGATGTTGCTCCCTTGATTATTGTATAACGTAAAAAAGGTATCACTTTTTCCTTCTCGTGGAAAACGGACATTGGCCAAATTCATGATTTTTAAATCATATGGTATATTCCAAAGAGAATATTTCATGATGTTAGGAATATTCTTCTTGTTAGTTGTAAAGGGATGTTGCTCCCCTCTTTTATTTTGTTGCTTGGAGAGGCATGTTATTATTTTTGTAAATCGAAGCCACTTTCAGATCCAACTATAGCTTTATATAGTCATTGGAAAGATTTTTTTGAGTCGAACATATTGGTGGTGTCCGTTTTTCAATTTTAAAACTGATTAATAATTTATTGTGGCTTAAATTTTTTGTACTATGGAGTGGAAAATGGCACACGACCAAACGGTTTTTAAATTATATGGAATATTTCATGATGTTAGGAATATTCTTGTTGCAAGTTGTAAAGGGATGTTGCTCCCTTGATTATTGTATAACGTAAAAAAGGGATCACTTTTTCCTTCTCATGGAAAACGGAGCTTGGCCAAATTCACGATTTTTAAATCATATGGAATATTCCAAAGAGAAGATTTCATGATGCTAGGAATATTCTTCTTGTAAGTTGTAAAGGGATGTTGCTCCCCTCTTTAATTTTGTTGCTTGGAGAGGCGTGTTGTTTTTGTAAATTAAAGCCACTTTCAGATCCAACTATAGCTTTATATATAGTCATTGGAAAGATTTTTTTGAGTCGAACACATTGGTGGTGTTCATTTTTCAATTTTAAAACTGATTAATAATTTATTGTGACTCAAATTTTTTGTACTATGGAGTGCACTTTTGGTTGAACCCAACACTCCTTAGAAAAATGTAAGGAAACTTAGTATCTAGTCATCTTTTCTATCACACCTGGCGGATGTAGTGATAAGTAATTCATGCATTCCAATAGAATAGAAGATTACCATAAGGACACTTAGCACTCTAGAGACTACATAATATTGACACCTTAGACTCCTTCGAAGACTACAAAATCTTGATACTACGGACAATATTGACTTTTGAAGACTACAGACACTTTAGAAGATTCTTCTTTCTTCATCCTCTAATTTAAGGATTCTCGTCTAGTGGCTCATCATTTGTAAATTTGGAGTGCATTTTTGGTAGTAGTTTAAACTCCCATATAACTCATATTTACTGTATAAAGGTACATTTTTGGCAAAGATCGACACCTTCTAGATAAGTTTCACCATGAGGGGGGATGATATCCATGGTGAACATAGTAAGTAGTGACCTATAGAGGCAACAGACCTAAAGGTTGGGTCTGGGGCAAAGCGTGGCACAAGTGCAAATTTGTCGTTCATTATGGAGGAAGTTTCTCTAGAATATTTTGCTTGAGCAGGAGATAATACTGGTCACTTCTAAAACAATCCCATTTATGTAGTTTCTAGGGCCTTGAAAAGTTGCTTCTTTGCCAAAATAATTTGGTAGGGATTATTCCCATGAAAATTTATAACTACATCGGTTTGGTAAGCAAGAAATAAATTGGAAATAAATTGCCCTTGATCTAGTTTTTTATGCAACAACTGCTTTATTTGTCTTCTCATTCACTTCGATGATAGACCTTCTAATGATTTTACAGGGTGCAAACTTCCTTGATAAACCTCATCAATAGAGAATTTTTTATCGTAAATTTGCAGATAATTGTAGGTTTATAGCCTAAGTAGCAATGTCTTCATCCAAAAAATATTCAATGGAGAAAGGACAAGCAAAAACCCCTATGCTGCAACTCGAGGCATCTGGTGACGCATAGTCAATCAAATGGCATGCAAAAATTGGGGGTATGATGATGAGAGGGGTTGTGCTGCAGTGGATTGACATAGAAAGCTAGGGACATCACTGTTTGTATCTGTGAATGGATGTTGTTGGGGGGCTCTCTTACTTTGACAAATTTGTGAATGGGATCCAATAGAAACAAAAGGTAGTGGATTGTATACGCAGGAGAGTGTAGAAGGCATGTTGCCCCTTTTTTTATCAGATTCCTGAAAAACACTTTGAAAAATGCTTTAAGGTTGTTGGACATGATGAAGGAAAATGGATGTGAGCCTAATCTACTCACCTACATTGATGTGGTTAATGGACTTTACATGGATTGAGATAAACCTTCTGTTATTTTATTTTTTAATCCTCATAACCCGTAAGTGTTATGACTAGTTAAAAATGAAAGCAAGTCCAACATCACTACTGTGGTTTCAAGGAGGATTACCACTAACCTATCACATTTTTATTATTCCTTTTAGATGTATCAAATGACTTAACAAAAGCAAATATCCTAAAAATTATTTACAAACATAAGTCCATCACAACATGGATACACTTAGAAATCACATAATAGAACAATTATATATATAAATTAATTAATTAATTAAAAACTTTATGGTTTCTGATCCACTTTGAAAGTGGAGAGCATACTCCCTAAGCCTTTACAACTGAGTCTTTAACTTCTACAACTCATCCAACGAGGAGGGGAAAAAATCACCATCATGGCCAATGGGGAAGAAGAAAAATAATAGTAGGTCTTAGATTTAGATTTTATTATTCCTATACTAGGATTATTAACAACAAAAAATACTAACTATTAGGATTATTCTATTATTTAGGATAATGTTTGTAATAGTGCTCCACTAACATAGTGGACCATTATTTTACTGTCTATATTTTGTCCTCATTAGAGGCTTTCAGGAATATAAATATGGATCTCATTTCATGAACTAACAACAACAACAACAATATTTCATATTCAACAGATGGAAGGAAGAATAAGAAGAATAAAGGATATAGAAATAAGTTATTATATTAAGCATTATGCAATATGTGTACATGAGTTATAAATAAATTAGAAGATGAACTACAATAGATATCAACTAATCAAGTAGTTTTAGAAACACTTTACGAGTTTCTTCCTCAATTCCTATGCAAATGGTGCCATTTTAAGGATGTATAGGTGGTTGAATTGGTATAGTGCATAAATATGTCAAGAATTTGAAGTTATAAAATCTTTGCTACTCTAAAGCTAGATGATGATGTGTGGGTTAGTGTTAATGGTTTTTCATCTTCCATACATTGGTGTTAATGGGGTTGGCACCTAATAATTCATTGTATCATAGTATGACTAAGCATTGACCTTTCTGGTCAAGAGTTTGGAGAGGCACTACGGTTTTCAAGTTGTGATGTTATTGACATCATAATATATGAAACTCAATCAACCCATACTTTTATCAAAGTATTCATTCCCCTTGTAAAACAATGCTTCTCATTACATCAACCTCTAACAATGGAAAAAGACATAGTTCTTCAAACATATATCACTATGCCTTGTCCAATTTAGCTAGGTCTAAGTCTATAAGATGTTATACTATTATAGGCTCTATGAAGTAAGGAAAGCATGGCTTGAAATCAACATGGGAAATTAGAAGTATTCCTAAGTAACATGGTAAGTCAAGAACGAAGGATTTCTCACCTACCTAGAATTTAATGGAAAAAGGACTATATTATAGTGGTTTTATCTTCTAGTGTGGGATGGAGAAGTGTTCATTTTTTAGATGGATCCAAACCTTATTTCCTACCTAAAAATATTAATGACTTTCAATGATGATCATGGATCTCTTTGTACTTTTATTCATAAAACTATAAAATTCATTATACATGAGTTTGAATGTTTTACACCTATTATAGATATTCTCAACCTTGTATGCCTCTTTGACCTAAGCTAATATTAAGGCATTAGTAAATATATGAAAGGAAATATTTATTAGGGCACTAGAATTAAAATTCAAACATGCTTAAAATGGGTATTTACTTGTGGATATGTGAATACCACTATTAAAGGAATGTTATATATATGTCAAGCTCTCATTCCATGTGCAAATGTGATCGTGGTTGTGTATCCTAAGCAAATGCATGAGCATTCTATTGGCCAACTCTATTTTTTACATTAGCATATGGATGAACTATGGTAGAATGTTGGATCTTGAAGTCCAAGAGGTTCTAGAGATGATGCCAAAAGTTTCTCAAAAACTTGATGTTCCTATTTGATACAATTAAATCATGTAGGATAAAGTAAACCTAGAACTACTAAAATAAAAATCAAATGGTATTCATAAAATCAATGATCTTGTTAGATGGTGTCTTGATATCTGTCTTGTTGAACCTATCCTTTACTATTAAAATATAGCCATGTTGACAACCCTAAGAAAAAATCCATGTTGGTTGATTTTGAAAGAAACTTGTAATAGTCAATAGAGCCATATTTTTCTATTCATGGGCTTGACAATACTACATAGGACCCATGGATAAATATAGAGCTCTATTTATCAATAAAAGAACTATTATAGCACCACAAATATTTATTGAAACCAAAGTTTCTAACTACCTTTGAATGATGCACTTCTTGAATCAATAGATGACACCATGTATTGGATAGCATACTTAACTCTCCAAGATGGTGTAACAATCTATTTTAAATATGGTGGTCTTGCATAGACTTGACTTTTATTAGTTTATGATGGATATTATCAAAGTCTATGTTGAAGAGGTATAAAAATTGTTAGTCATTGGCTCCATGTACTTTGTTATTGAGAATGAATAGTAGTATTTATACAAATAGAAAACTTAGATAGTCTATTGTCTAAATCTCCTTTCTCTTACAATGTTTGATAACAAGGTGGAACTATTGCAGATAAGTCATCCATATCATATGTTTGATATTTGCTACTTTTCTCTATGAATGAAATACCTATCGCATAAGTGAAAATGGTTTTCTTATTCATAATGTAGTAATTTCACTATCATACAACTTGAATAATAGAGTATAACTCCTCATATATAGAATAGAAACAAGTTATATTAGATAGTGTCTCAAAATTGTAAACAAGTTATATTAGATAGTGTCTCAAAATTGTATGTCACTTGATGTTCATTCTAGATTATTATGGTACCAATTATGTACTTAGATGCATCTACCTCAATCTTAAACACTTGAGTGATGTTTGGTATGGCTAGTTTTGGAGCTTAATAGAGACTACTTTATTTCTTTGAATATCTACTATTTTGAAGTCCGATGAAACTTCATCTTTCCATGCATGACTTAGTTCAAAGGCCATAATACATGTAAGAAATATATGAAAAACCTATGGTAGAAATTATTAATGCCAAGAAATCTTTTAACCTTTGTTACATTCTTAGTTGTTGACCATTTTTTAATAAAGATAATCTTCTACTAGATCAACATGTAATCCTTACTTGTTAATGATGTATTATCATACGTACACAATCTATGTAATACTAAATGTACACTTACCTAGTTTTTCTTTAGTTTTATGTTGGTGTAAAGTGTCTACAAATTAGCACACATGCTATAAGTGTTCTTCCCATAACTTGTTGAACAACAATGTCATCCAAGTAAACAATAACAAAGGATCCTATGAATAAATATAATTTTTTTCATGAAGTGCATGAATTTTGTCAAGATATTTTTCAATCCAAAAGGCATAACCAACTAGTCATATAATATTTCTCTAGTCTTAAATGTCATCTACCATATGTCAAGGGGTTAACATGCACTTAACGATAATTTAATTTAAGGTTGATTTTGTTGAATTTTTAATCCCTCTAGAGCTAGTCCAATAGGTTATTGTGCAATAACAAATATATTTTACTCATAATTATCTTATTGAGAACTCTCTAATCAATACGTAGGTATTAAGTCCCACCTTTCTAGTCAATACATAGGCATTAAGTCCATCACAATTTATGGTATAATAGGCTATTTGAGAGCATTAATCTAGGGATGAAATTGATCTAATGTTTTATTAAGCAATGCAGTGGGTTTTCCTTAGGTTCGTTAAATATGTTAGAGTATGAATAAGGTAGGGCATTCATTTTTTGAGATTGTGTTTATTAGTCTATAGTTGGCATGGTAAGGCTATGCTTCTTGGGGCCATGAATCTTAGGGAAACTCATAAGCAAAAAAACTTCTAAGAATGTTATACAATATTTTTATATTGCATTGTAGAAACCATAGATGCCTATTTTGATAAGAGGTACTCTAAAATTTTGTATGTTATCCTTCTAATGTCAAACCATTACTATGGATATGCTTGATAGGTCACTTGGAAATTAAATATATAAGGTATTCCTAGTAAGATATCATATTCTTCCAATGATTCCAAATCATAGGGTTATGTCAATTGGTTTGATACCATACTCGATGATATATTGGCATTGAACCTATTTGCTTGGATGAATCCCACCTAGAGAATAAGGGTGAGGATGCATCATGTTTTGGAAGTCAAGATGCTTGACTACATATTATGCAATGATGTTTTTTAATTTTAGATATTAGTAATGATTTGGAGAGACATACCCTTACCTAGTTATGGATGTGAAATATACACTTATATTCTTTAATATTATCCATGGAATATTTAATAATCTTCTTGATGTCTTGTATCTTGGTATTTGATGGTATGGTTAATTTATCCCTTTTTGACATTCCTTTATAGGGATAATTTATTTCAAATAAAAAATTTATGTGATTTCTTACTTCTTATACCAAAAGCAAACATGAATGGAAATATAGCAATAATTCTTACTGAAATGTTCTTCTATAGACAAGGATGATTAGAAATAACATGGGTGAAATGGAGGAAATAAATTACCAAGAAAAAACCCACAAATATGCTCTCCTTTTCAAAACCACTAAAGAAATATATATCACACATGACAATAAACATATTTATAGATGATGATACAAATGCATAATTGAATATAAGGCTCTTTTAATAAATATGAAGTAACTATACAATATTTAATATATGGGTGCAACAATATAGGGTATAGGACACTCTATTTTGGTAGTGTGGAAATAATAGCCTATAGAGTAGTGCAAGAAGAGAAGAGTGAAGAGAGATCAAGAAGATTAGAGAAGACATAAGGAGACAGAAAGGAGTTCTAACACTAAGTTTTATACAAGAACTATAAATGAGTTGAAAAATCAATTGGAAGATGAACTATTTTATATTCTAAATTATCAAGAAGCAGTTTTAAAAATATTTCTCTTTAGCTTCCTCTATGAATGGTGTCAATTTTAGAATGTACAAGTCATTAAATTGTTCGAGTGTGGATAGGTGTCAATCATATAACATTATAATATCCTCTATTATTTTGAGACTATATGATGGAACATAGCATTAGCACATATAATTATTATCTTCTATGTATTTTATTAATGGGGTTAGTTGCAAAGAAGTCATGGTGCCATTGTTTTTCTTGGTGTTGACTAGTCTTGTGAAGAGTCCTCGTAGGCACCAAGGCTTGTAAGTTATGATGGGATTGAAATCATGATTCTTGGAACTCTAAGAAAAAACCTACTTTTCTTATATTAAAATTCATTGTAATTGAATGTTAGTGGGATATTTATGAGCAAAATATGATCACACGTCATATTTCAATATCATTTGATAGCTACAAAATACTTTAATAAGAGTAAATATGGATATATTTTTATTTTAGTCTCTCCAAAATCATCTAAGTTAGAATCATCTAATGAATTCATTATAGATTTACTAAAGCATGAATCTTTAAGTGGATTTTAAAATAATATTCTAATAAGAGATCACCTAATTATATCAAAATATAGTTATCTAGGACTAAGTCATTTAATGCTAGAACATTTATGATCAATTAGTTGGGATTAACCCATATAGAATATAGTTTTTTAGAATTGATCCATATAGCACAAGGCCATCCAAATTCTTATCTTTTGAGGGATACATCATTTTTTCATCCATAATAATACTCCTTACCAGATTTATATAGTTATTGAAAGGATAAATAGGAGGGTTATATAATATTGACTATCTAGGACCAATTTGAATAACATGTTAGATGAGATTAAGTTTGAGTTTATACCATCTAGAACCATGTCATTCAAGTTCATGTAATTGGTTACTAGGATTTTTTAATTTAATGAGTTCTAAATACATTTCATCAAAGTGAACTATATTTTTTCCCTATAATAGTATAACATATGGTAATCAAAGGCTAGTTGAAAAAGAATCAACGATGTTATTTAGAACCAATGAACTAACAATGTCATCTAGCAACAAATAATCATCCAATATATAACTATCTTACACTATTGATCTAAGATCAAACTATTTGCTTCATGTTTATCCAATACCCAAGTACCTAATATAGTTCCATAAATGACATGGTTTGATCATCCATCCAAAATAAAGGAAAATATGATAATCCAACATATGAAGGATGTAGATTTTATTTCAAAAATAGAAATATTAATATCATCATTTTCACATGGATATGTATGTGAGAATCAATATTATCATGTGGATATCATCCATAGGGATTGTCATCATCATGCATATGAAAATATGTGTAGGGGCTATTGTCTCATGGAATACAAATATGAGTAGAAGGGTTAATATCATCATACAAATATGAAGACAAGTACAAGGGTTATCAACATCATATGGCACATGAAGATAAATGCAAGGACTATTGTTGCATTAAATATTGATGCCACAAATTTAAGGAAGCTTACACACACTCCTTTTTTTTTATAAATATATTAATAATAAGAGTGAATTAAATATATTGTTGATGGTTTACATGAAAATATTACAATATAAAGAAGAAGAAAAAGAATATTGTAATTCTATATAATATACATGGTAAGATTTATTAAAATAACATGTTAATTTTAGATATATTCATATTATGCAAAATAAACACATCATAAGCAAACTATGATATTATAAAGATACAAAAAATTTAAAAAACAATTACCATTTCCTATCTCTCAATCTAAATATTTATTGAAATTCACAACATTTTCTAGAAATGAACAAAAGCAATTTATCCACTCAAATTTTATACAAAAAGCATAAAATAGAATGAAATAAATATATAGTGGGCACCTAGAGGCACCATAAGTAATCATTATATTATCCATAGACAATTATCACAAGACTTTAATGATAAATGATGGAGTTGTGGGGGTATTTATACTAGTACCAAAACCTCATTTACATAAATGAGTTTAACCTAAGATAGCATAACAAAAAGGATTAAGGTTAATTCCAAGTTATAAGGAGGGTTTTACCATAACAAGGTTAATCATGGTTTATAGGAAAAATAAAATATTACATAAAATTAAATACATTGTATAATTAAATATCCTTAGGCCTATCCAAGATTACATCATACATTGTCAACCTTGGCCATGGATCAAATCAAACTTTCAACACCCCCCATAATATAAACTGAGGAGCTAAGGAGAGAAGACATTAGTGACAATAATATTTTACCCCCCATGATGGAATTCTCTAGTAAGACTCTGTAGTTTAGGTAGATCCATTTGAATACCCCTTGAATGCAAAAATGCAACACTACAACAATGCTTAAATAATGGACACACAAAAATTAGAATTGCACAATAATGAATCAATATTATATTAATGGGGGGGAGCTTAGAAACTTTGTTGTTACAATCAGGATAATGTGTAATCCTTTTGATACAATGTTATTGTAGTTAGGGTTCTCTGAAACCCTGATAGCAAAGCTACGATGTCTTTAAGCACGTTCTTGATCCCAACAGTGTTGAGTGGGCTTTGTGATATCTGATGTCAGGCCACTCCAACTTAATCAGCTGCTCAACACTAACAGATCTTCAAACCTGCACACATAACAACAATAGCAAAGAGTTAGTAGTAACAGTGAGGGCTCCACTGTGTGAGACCCTCAAACATTAATAAAAACCCTAACTATTATTAACTAAAAATGCACACAAATATGAAGATATTAAAATGTAATAATAGAAATGATTTACCTTACTTGTTGATATTATTTGAACAATTGAATTTGTTATAGATTGATTGCAAAAGTGTGCCCTAGCATTGCACGAAGGTAGGAGGTCTTCAGGTTGGCCTATGTAAGGTACCCATGGGCACTTGGTGGTTGTAGAAGGCACCTATGGGTACCTGTGGTTGGAAGGGAGGCACCTATGGGCACCTATGGCTAGAAGGGAGGCATCCATGGGCACCTACAGTGGGTAGGGAGGTGCTCGTGGGCACATGGTGTTAACAAGAGGCATCCGTGGGTACTTATGACTGAGGAAAGAATCTGTAGAAGTAGATCAGGCAAAGGTAAAGGATGCGGTGGTGATGATGGCGAGTGAGGGGATACAAAGGATAGAAAATGGATGGGGTTAGGGCACAAAAGCCTTGGTTAAAGACTTAAGGCACTTGTGTAATTAGGGCTTAGAATCAGGAACTCAAAAATATTAGGAATGAGAGGCGCCCGTGGGCACTTGGTGTTGATATGAGGTACTTGTGGGCACTTGGGGCTGAAGAAAGAATTTGCAAAAGTAGATCAGGAGAAGGTTAAGGATGCGACAATGATGATGGTGAGCAAGGAGATACAAAGGATAGAAAATGGATGGGGTTAGGGCACAAAATCCTTGGTTAAAGACTTAAGGCACTTGGTAAATTAGAGCTTAGAATCAGGAACTCAAGGAAATCAAGAATCATAAAAATTGACCAAAGACTTAGGAAAATTCGGGGTTGAGCCATCAAAACGGCTCCTACTTATAGTCCAACTTAGGGTATGCTAGGTTTTCAAAAATAATAATCGTGTGGCTGAGATTAAAGCACATCCAAGGGTGGAAAATAAATTTAGGGTGTAGCATGGATTAAGGTGGATGGGCATATGAGATTAAATGAAAACTTATGGATGGGATTTATTTAAATATATAAATATATTTATTAAATATATATCAAATATAATATTAAAATATTATTATTTAAATATATATTATAAATATATATAAATAATAGGTAAAAATGGTAAGAAAGTTGGGATGAATGGCAAATGACTATGTTTTGGTGGTGGAAATGGTGGGAAAGAATGGATGGAGGACAAGTGGCAAGATTTTGGTGTCTACACCCCTCATCATTTGGAAGATATCCATCCATATTAAAACTCAACTTTAGTCCTTTGTAATTTTAGCAAGCAATTCTTTGTTGGATGTCCTTATCTCTTACAGTATCCATAAATGGACTTTGACTTCTTGGAAGTCTTAGCTTGGTCCTTGGGGCCCTACATCTAACCCTCCTTAGGTTTGAATTCCTTTCCATAAGTTCGTATTTGTTAAGTGCCAACATAATTCCTCATCGTCACCTAAAAATGAACTAGGAGAGAAAAAGTTGACCAAGAGTAGGAGTTTTCTGAGACTCCAACAACATAGGAATTATATGAACCATGAAGTTCAAAATTTGAAAAAAATAGGAGAAATTAGTAAGGACAATATTCATGAATTCTACATCATCTTTGTTTTTACCTCTAGAAGATGCAATATCTACTTTTAATGGATTAAATCTTGCAATATTGTCCTCTACATTATCAAATTCAACCAATTTGAGAAAAAAACTATAGTTCTAGGTAAAATACTTTAGTAATTTTAAGCTTTCCAAATAACTAATGCAATTTTGACCATACCTTAATAGGTTCACTCTCCTCTTTGATATGGAAATGCAATTTTTATTTAATCAATAAGGAAAATAATCCAAGAGTGTATTCTTTTATTTGGTAGTGACTTTCTTTATCAGACAGTCCTACTTTATCTTCTTAAAAGATGCATCATATGTTATTACATCATAATATGTTAATCATTTGCATTGACCAACTATATTATTTTCTCCATTGAGACGAGTAATTAGGGCTTGATAATTCATCTTACATAATTTGAATTCTAACGCTACAATAGATCCATGAACTAATGCCACCAGTCATAGAGCACAAAACATCATATGATTTAAAAAAAGGCTCAAAATGATTTTATATAAAAGTAATGGCTTTCAAAAGTTTTGCGCTAATGGAACTCAAAAAATAAAAAATTAAAGCTGCAAATCTTAGAAAAAAGAAATCCAATTTCTTGCTACCACTTGGCATTCTATGATTCATTGGTGTCTTTTGCTTATAACTTACCACTTTAGTGCCTCTAAAGCTATGTGACTACAAAAACTATTTCACTTTGATTAGTTGAAGGTATTTAAATATTTTAAAATGGGTTTTGTATGGTGTGAACGACAACCACATCAATTGCCTAATTGGCCTCCATAACTAATTTTTTTTTTTTTTGTTTACATCGATGTCAAAAGGAGGGTTTGGATCTAGATATCCTATGAGCTAAGTGCTTTTTTCTAGCTAAGGAATCACACACCATTGAGAGGTTTAATCCACGAAAAAAATGAATGACACTTAATCATACCTTGACTATAACAAAGAAGCCCACGAGTGTTTGTACAAAAACAAATCTTCTTGAAATTTGAACATGGATCAACATAACCATGAATGACTTCAAGAACCTAATACAACCAACTAGACTATTCATGCCATGGCTTCAAAAATTGATATATCTCTATAGAGTTCTCTATTTGTACAATCCAAAGATATATATTCTACTAAGAAAAATAAGAGTGCATGTGGTTCAAACTTAAAACCGCTTACAATAAAAGGCATGCTTTTCATTCCATGGTCTTAAATAAAGGGCATATCTCCCCCCAAACCATGGGCCACCACCCATTATTTTATCCTTGATTTTTGAACTAGAAAAGATGATGAGGAAAAAACTTTAGAAAGAAAAATCTCAGAGTAATTTTAATTCACTTCCCACTTCCACTTAATCCTCACTTACACTTAATCCAATTTTAAATCCCCAAAATCCCTTGTTAGGATCTATGAAAATTATAAGCTAACTCTCTACTTTTAAGAACCACCATTATATCATGCTTTATAATATTATTCTTGATAGTCACTTTTGGTGTAACATCTACTATCTAGATTGAACTTGACATATATGTGCTCTTTCACTTATCTCCAACTTGGGCATCCATACTTCTAGATGAGGCATCTCAATTTCTAGCTAGGGCATCCCAACATCCCATTAGGGCTTTCAAATATGGCTTTTATTCCATACTAGCTAGTGGGGTTTGCTCCTATCTTGCACTCCATCTTGGCTCGACTACCCCTTAGCTTGCACTCCCTTTAGCTCGCACTTGCTCCCTACTTGAACTTCCTATTTGTTCGCACTTGCTCTTGACTTGCATTCCCTATTAGCTTGTACTCACTCTTGTCTCTTCTTTCTCTCGATGGTCTTTTGCTTTGACAATTTTTAAAAACAATATTCAACACATTTATGGTAAGGGTTTGAAGCATTGATGTACTCTAGATGAACGACTAGTATTCCTCCATGATTGAAGATCTATAACTTATTTTCTTTTTTAGCTATGTGTGGCTTCTATGGGGGGCCACTCCCATTACAAAAAATATATTATATTGCTCTCATTACATTTCTAACAATTTAATTAGACCATATCCAATTTGCCTTTATTTCAAAGATATTCTTCATTTATATTTTTATAAAAGATATTCTCCATATTCCTCAAACACCTAACTTTCCACAATCAAATTTTTTATATCAAACATCTTTCAAAATTTAACTTTTATCAAGATGAAATTCAAAACTACAAAGGGTTAAAATATTTATTACCTAGTTTCTATATCTATAAATATCATGTCTATAACAACTTGGAAATTTCTTGATACCTTTTTAATGGTTCTTATTCATGTCCCTAATATTCCAACATATTGTTTTTATTGTTATTTTTTATTTTTATTTGTGGGTTTAGCCCGACTCCTTGTTAACACTTGTGATATTTGTTGTTGTTTTTCCATATCAATATCCCTCTAGGTTTCTTTTTCTCTTTGCTTTTTCTTGTTAGGTATTCCTCTCTTTTTTCATTCTCACCAATACTTTCATCTTCATAAATATCTTCAATCTTCTCACACTGCTCTTAGTAACACTTATCATATTTAGGTTTGTCTTGCTTTAAAGGATTTACGATCCAAGAAATAACCTCAAAAGCACTTTCTTCTTTATGCTACCTTGAAAACTGTAAAGTGCAAGGATGTCTTCCATAGCAATAACCTTCTTATTCTGCTCTAAAATATTTAAAATGTTATGGATTTCCTTCATCCTTATTTCTTTATTATGTCACTTTTAAAATTTTAAAGTGCAAGGAATAACATCTACATCACTTTTATTACTAAGAGAGGATTCTATACTACTTGAGAAAAATGAAGATGATTTACCTAGAATAAAATTGACCTCTTTTGTCATATTTGTTTTAGGATTTTCCTCCACATCTTACTTTGCACTTTTAATTCCTTTTGAACTTACCAAATGATATTGTATATAGGCTTTCTTTGTATCTTATTTTGGAGTGGAATATTCTTGATCTAATTTAGCTTCTATTACTCTATGATTTCCTTGTTGTGTCTTGAAGTCTATCTCATGATAAAAAGTATCTTTTTTTCATAGTTTTCATTTTTCAAACTCTTTCCATTGTGTCCAATATCATAGAAATTATGGCATTGAAATGTGATATTTTTATAATCCACTTGTTGATTCCATTATCTTGAATTGGGTTTAATCATAATGAATTGTGGCAAAGGTTTTAAAATATACATAGCAACACATATTTGTGTACATATAGCATGGTTTTACTCATTAGGAGTTAGTCCTTTCTTGATGAATTTCCCTACGATATTTCTAATATTCGTCAAAACATCCTTATTGATAAGTTGATATGGAAGTCCAAAAATCCTAACCCATACTAAAAACTTCTTAATAGTTTCTGTCTTGACAAATAAAATTATTCCATGGTCTTTAATAAAGGGAGTCTCTCCCCACAAACCATGGGACACCACCCATTATTTTATCCTTGATTTTTACACTAGAAAAGATGATGAGGAAAAAACCTTTAGAAATTTAAGTCATAGAGTAATTTAAATTCAATTCCCACTTCCACTTAATCGAATTGTGAATCCCTAAAAATCCTTGCCAAGATCTATGGAACTTACATATTAGCCCTCTATTTTTAAGAACTATTATATCATGCTAAATCATCTTATCCTTTATAGTCACTTTTGGTGTAAGATTTACTACTTGGATCAAACTTGCCATGTATTTGCTCTTTCACTTATCTCCAACTTGGGCATCCATACTTCTAGCTAAGGCATCCTAATTTATAGGTAGGGCATCTTGACTTCCCATTAGGTATTTCAAATATGACTTTTTTTCCATACTAGCTAGTGGGGCTCGCTCCTAGCCCACACTTCCTCCTAGCTCACACTCCTATAGACTCTCACTCACTCCCTACTTGTAATCCCTCTCAGCTTGCACTTGCTCTTGACTTTCCCTCCCTCTTAGGTCACATTTACTCCTTTCTCTTCTTTCTATCGACATTCATTTGCTTCAATAATTTTAAAAAAATAATATTCAATGCATTTGTGGTAAGCATTTGAAGCATTGATGTACTCTAGAGGAACCATTGCTTTTTTGCCATGATTAAAAATCTACAACTTCAACTTTTTTTAAAGCTATGTGTGGCTTCTATTGGAGGTTATCTCATTACAATAATATAACATTATATTGATCTCATTATATTTCTAACAAGTTGATTAAACCATATATGCCTTGCATTTCTATCAAAGATATTCTTCATTTACCTTTTTATTAAAGGTATTCTCCATTTTTCTCAAACTACTAAGTTTCTACAATCAACTTCTTTATATCAAATGCCTTCTGAATTTTAAATTTTGTCAAGATGAAATTCAACACCATGAATGGCTAAAATATTTGTTGCCTAGTTAACAACTTAACAATTTTTTAATACCTTTTTTAGGGATCTTATTCATGCTCCTAATATTTCAAGATGTGATTTTAATTATTATTTTTTATTTTATTTGTGGGTAGCCCCACTCTTTGAAAACACTTGTGATATTTGTTTTTGTTTTTCCATATCAATATCCCTCTAGGTTTCTTTTTCTCTTTGATTTTTCTTATTGGGTCTTCCTCTCTTTTATCATTCCCACCAATACTTTCATCTTCATAAATCTCTTCAATCTTCTCACAATGCTCATAGTAACACTTATCATATTTAGGTTTGTCTTGCTTTAAAGGATCTGAGGTGCAAGGAATAACCTTAAAAGCAAATTATTTTTATGCTGCCTTGAAAATTGTAAAATGCAAGGATGCTCTTTCATAGCAATTACCTTCTTATTCAGCTCTAAAATATCTAAATTGTTATGGATATCCTCCATATTTATTTATTTATTATGTTGATCTTGAAACCTTAAAGTGCAAGTAATAACATCTACATCACTTTTAATTTTATTACCAAGAGAGGATTCTATACTACTTGAGAAAAATAAAGATGATTTACCTGGAATAAACTTGACCTCTTTTGCCATCTTTGTTTTAGGATTTTCCTCCACATCTTACTTTACACTTTTAATTCCTCCTGAACTTACCAATGATATTGTAGATAGGCTTTCTTTATATCTTATTTTGAAGTGGAATATCCTTGATCTCATCTAGTTTCTATTACTCTATGATTTTCTTGTTTTATCTTAAATTTTATCTGGACAATTTTTTTTTCTTTTTCTTCATAGATTTCATTTTGTAAAATCTTTCCATATGTCCAATATCATAACAATTATGGTATTGAAATGTGATATTTTCATAATCCATTTATTTATCCCATTCTCTTGACTTAGATTTAATCATAATGGATTGTAGCAAAGGTTTTATAATATCCATAGCAACACATATTTATGTATGTATCATGCATTTGCTCATTAGTAGCTAGTCCTTTCTTGATGAATTTACCTAGGGTATTTCCAATATTCTTCAAAACATCCTTATTAATAAGTTTATATGGAAGTCCAAAATGCCTAATCCACACCAAAATATTCTTAATAATTTTCGTCTCGACAAGAAAAAACTATCTCTTCCCCAAACCATGGGCCACCACCAATTATTTTATCCCTAATTTTTGAACTAGAAAAGATGATGAGGGAAAAACCTTTAGAAATTTAAGTCATAGAGTAGTTTGAATTCAATTTCCACTTCCACTTAATCCAATTGTGAATACCCAAAAACCCTTGCCAAGATCTATTGAACCTACATATTAGCCATCTATTTTTAAGAACTATTATATCATGCTCAATCATCTCATCCTTTATAGTCACTTTTGGTGTAATATCTACTACTTTGATCGAACTTACCATGTACTTGCTCTTTCACTTATCTCCAACTTGGGCATCTATACTTCTAGCTAGGGAATCCTAATTTCTAGATAGGGCATCTTGATTTCCCATTAGGGATTTCAAATATGACTTTGCTTCCATACTAGCTAGTGGGGATCACTCCTAGCTCACACTCCTCTAGACTCTCACTCACTCCCTACTTGAAATCCATCTCAGCTTGCACTTGCTCTTGACTTGCCCTCCCTATTGGCTCGCATTTTCTCCTTTCTATTCTTTCTATCGACATTCATTTGCTTCAATAATTAAAAAAATATATTCAATGCATTTGTGGTAAGGGTTTGAAAGATTGATGTACTTTAGAGGAACCACTACATTTTTGCCATGATTGTAGATCTACAACTTTAGCTTTTTTCTTTTAAAGCTATGTGTGGCTTCTATCAGAGGTTACTCCTATTACAATAATATACCATTATATTGATCTCGTTATATTTCTAAGAAGTTAATTAAACCATATATGCCTTGCCTTTCTATCAAATATATTTTTCATTTTCTTTTTTATCAAAGGTATTCTCCATATTCCTCAAATTGCTAAGTTTCCACAATTAATTTCTTTATATCAAATGCCTTTTGAAATTTAAATTTTGTCAAGATGAAATTCAACACCATGAATGGCTAAAGTATTTGTTGCCTGGTTTCCATATCTATATATATCTTGTCTATAACAACCTCACAAGTTTTTAATACCTTTTTTAGGGTTCTTATTCATGCCCCTAATATTTCAAGATGTTATTTTCATTATTATTTGTGGGTTTAGCTATAGTGTCCCACCCCAACTGAGACAACTATAAATCTGCTCCCTTTATGTAATTGTTTGTGTTTGCACTTTAATATTTTTTTATTTGGAATATTTTGAGTTTTGTTGGTGTGAAATACATATAATAATTCAATATACAAACCCCTACCTTTAAAGGATCTCATTCACTTAAGATTTTCAATAAGTCATTTTGACAAACACTTGTCATGCATACTTAGAAAAGATAGTGCAGCAGAATATAAGTGATCCATAACTTACAAACCAATATTCCAAACACTATGAATTTTGGACACAAGAAAGACACCAACATTAACTACAAACCCAATGAAGGAATAGAGCTAGAAATTAAAATACCCGAATTTATTGATGACTGATATAAAGCTGGAAACACATATCAGCTATAGAAAATCCAGGTTTAAGCTCATAACTTTTGAAATACAAAGTTCCTAAACCTCACATCCTTCCTCAAAGCATACGTTCATCTTGGTACTGTACGACCAACATCATATTAACCAAAATCTGCTTCAATGTTCACTCAAATCTCTTGGTAATGGTACAATAGGGCTATAGGAAACCTTCCAAGGTAATGCTCTCCAAAGCAAGCAAGTATTCACTGAAGAATTAAGGTATTTGTACCCCCAAATGGTACGACACTGTGGTGGAAAGGAGCTTCAAGTAATGTCTTTTGAAAATGGTCTTCAACTCATCACCAAGTCATAAAAACACTAAAAATTTGTATCCCAATCTGCTCAAGTCATTCCCATAGATTGAGAATGCAACTGCCAAAGTGAGGAGGTCTTTCACTCCCGGCAATGGCGTCCTCTACTGTGGTTTTCATCACAAGCAAAGCTAGAAATTGGAAGCTCCTGCAAACCTGCAAGCTCTCCTCAAGACAAAGAGAATACAATAGCAAAAGATGTCTCCTTATGCCTCCTCAATGCCCTTTTATTATTTCTTCAAGTTGGGCGATCCTCATGTTTGATGAATGTGGGATAAAAGAAATACATTAATTTCATAACTTAAGAGTCAAAATGAGCGTCCCACTTCCCAAGGTAACAAAAGTAATTAAAAATGATAAAATAATCTTTCCAAACAAATATTTATTTCTTCCCCTTTAAAATGAGTACTCACAAGGCCCCTTTTAATCAAAAATATAATCCCAACTTTAATATATTTAAATATTACATTTAAATATAATATTAATTAACTTCGGGTATTAAAATAATTAGGCTCCCAACATCCAATAACCAATCAAATGGTAGAAATGGATACCCTTTTCACCATATATGACAAATGTACCTTTTTTGTTTCCCAAAATGCCAACCATAACTAACTTACTAAAAATAGTAAGTCTCCTGCTCTAGTGTCCAAACAGACTCAAAACTGACAATTGAAGATACATCTGGATACCCAATTCTGCATAGAACACCAATCCACTATCTGCATGGTCAAAAACCCTAGCTACTGACTTACTAATAAGAGTAAGTCCATCATCAAAGTATAGAATGACTTTCAAAAACTGACATCTAAAAACAAATCAGCATCCCTGCAATGTCCAAACAACACCTAAGTGCATCCACACTATCGACAAGCCAAAATGGGGACATTATAGTCCTCCCTCCTCGAGATTGCTTGTCCTCAAGCAATCCAAACTCATCACACATCATTCTGATGCATATCCTCCACCAACTGTTGAATAACAGTGCTCTCTGTCACCCACTCCGAATGTTGTGTGGTAGCTACAACAAGTAACTAAGCCCTCGCCTAATAAAGAGAGTAGTGAGCTAAAGACAATTGCAAACTCATCTCATCTAATTCTTGCTCTCTCTTCGTTAATCTCTGAAAAGTCCTCTGAGTGAACTCGACAGCCACGTCTCGATCTGATAATAACTATAAATAATCAGACTTGATTTTCTCTAAAGCATGCGTAAGAGTCTGCATGCTAGCAATAGATGGGTCATCAATCAATTCTCCCTTTCTCTATCTGATTTGATCTGAATGACGGAGGCCCTCCACAAATGAATGAGCACGATCAAGATGTGACAAAGCCAGAGCAATCATCTCCTCTTAGACCTGCAGATGATCTCTCCAATGCACTACATCATAACTATGCTCACAGTCAATATCACAAATCTGTATCCCTAAATTGTCACCTCTAGTAAGAAGAATAGAGTTAGATCCTCTGTTCACACTGCACCCTCCAGTCTCAAGAACTGAAGTGAAAAATGAATCTGGCTCAACCTTAGAGTCCTCAACTACATACTCTGCTAACTTATCACCTAAATCAGCATGCCGATCAAGAAAACTATGACCTCTCTCAACATGTAGAGACTCACCCTAAAAAATATTGACTCTAGCTCTGAACTGGGGTCTTCGTCAACTATGTCATGAAAAGCATCGTCATGCACTAATGTGCATGAATCCTCAATCTGGTGGTCAACCAATGCAACAACTACCCGATACTGCTTTGAAAATAAGTCAATCTCAACTGTACTGACTGGGTGCTCATCTCTAATACTACCCTCTATGCCTAACCCACGCTATGAATCTAGGGCAGTAATATCACTAGAAGGAGAAACATCTCCCTCTGGTGCAAGGTCACCACCAGGTGTCAACACACTAGGATACCATGGTACAATGAAACGATCCACTAATCCAATACCAACACTAGGAATGCGCTCATAAGTGTCGACCGATGTAAGGGAAACATGCTTCTCAATATCGTCACAATAACCATGATCCTCAGGATGAACTCCCCTTGTAAAAACATATTGTGAATCATCCATAGGTAGATTAATTTGTGCATTATCCACCATAGATTTGGTTTGAAGACCAAATCCAACACCAATTGTACCATCATGCTCTGAATCAGCAAATGTATCATCACCTGTAGTATACTTGTCAATCCAAATATCACCATGACTAACCTGACGCTAAAAAACAATTACATGCACAAGCTGAGAATAAGTAACAGAATCATTAGGTAAATTTGCTCCTGAGTCTGTGACAACATCATAAGCAACATACACATCCGACTCTACTAAACGGACAACACTGATAGCCAAACCCGTAGTGGCTACATGTACACTAATAGCTGTAGAGACTCCAAATGGTATGTCAAAATCTGAATCTGCATCTACTGTAAAGTCATCACCTCCATGCTCAACACCCTCATTGCTAGGTGTATGCAATCCTAAAACTACAATTCCACCACCATTTCTTGTATCTGTGTTTGAGTCTAAATCAGCTTACATATCATGAATCTTGTGATCAATGTCATCATTATTATGTGCATGCATGACCATAGGGAATATTGGTGGTACATATGAACACATTTCATGCGATGAAGTATTTTTTACACCATCATCTGCAAACCTTGATTTGCATCCTTCTTCAATAACCTCTGAATTTTCAACCCTATCATCAATGAGAGTTTATTCTTTGTTCATATTTTCAATAAGGTTCATTTTCTCATCACCATTCAATTGTTGCCTCATTCTCATCTCCACATAATCCCAAAGTGACATTAATTCTTTGAATTTCATACTAGCATTGGTCCATTCTTGAACAAACTGATCATGCAACTCTGTAATTGTAGGTAGAAAATTTGACATTGTAGCAGCAAAGTGGATACCCAAATAGGCGAGCAGTGCTGAACCTGCTCTGATACCAATGTAGTGTCCCACCCCAACTGAGACAACTGTAAAACTGCTCCCCTTATGTAATTGTTTGTGTTTGCACTTTAATATTTGTTGATTTGGAATATTCTAAGTTTTATTAGTGTGAAATACATATAATCATTCAATATACAAACCCCTACCTTTAAAGGATCTCATTCACTTAAGATTTTCAATAAGTCATTTTGACAAACACTTGTCATGCATACTTAGAAAAGATAGTGCAACAGACTGTAAATGATCTATAACTTACAAACCACTATTCCAAATGCTATGAATTTTGGATACAAGCAAGATACCAACATTAACTACAAATCCAATGAAGGAATAGAGCTGGAAATGAAAATACCTAGATTTATTGATGATTGATATAAAGTTGGAAATGCATATCAGCTACAGAAATTCTAGGTTTAATAACTTTTGAAATACATAGTTCCTAAACCTCACGTCCTTTATCAAAGCATACGTTCAGCTTGGTACTATAATATCAACATCATATTAACCAAAATATGCTTCAATGTTCACTCAAATCTCTTGGTAATGGTATAATAGGGCTATAGGAAACCTCCCAAGGTAATGCTCTCCAAATCAAACAAGTATTCACTGAATAATCGAGGTCTTTATACCCCCAAATGGTGTGGCACTGTGATGGAAAGGAGCTACAAGTAATGTCTTCTGAAAATGGTCTTCAACTCATCACCAAGTCATAAAAACACTGAAAATTTGTATCCCAATCTGCTCAAGTCATTCCCATAGATTGAGAATGCAATTGCCAAAGTGAGGAGGTCTTTCACTCCTAGTAATGACGTCCTCTATTGTGGTTTTCATCACAAGCAAAGCTGGAAATTGGAAGCTCCTATAAACCTATAAACTCTTCTCAAGACAAAGAGAATTCAATAGCAAAAAGATATCTCCTTATGCCTCCTCAACACCCTTTTATTCTTTCTTCAAGTTGGGCGATCCTCATGTTTGATGAATGTGGGATAAAATAAATACATTAATTTCATAACTTAAGAACCAAAATGAGCGTCCCACTTCCCAAGGTGACAAAAGTAATTAAAAATGATAAAATAATATTTCCAATCAAATATTTATTTCTTCCCCTTTAAAATGAGTACTCACAAGGCCCCTTTTAATCAAAAATATAAGCCCAAATTTAATATATTTAAATATTACATTTAAATATAATATTAATTAACTTCGGGCATTAAAATAATTAGGCTCCCAACATCCAATCACCAATCAAATGGTAGAAATGGATACCCTTTTTGTCGTAGATGACGAACGTACCTTTTTCATTTCCCAAAATACCAACCCTAACTAACTTACTAAATATAGTAAGTCTCATGCTCCAGTGTCCAAACGGACTCAAAACTGACAACTGAAGATACATCTGGATACCCAATTCTGCATAGAACACCAATCCACTATCTGCACAATAAAAAACCGTAGCCACTAACTTACTAAGAATAGTAAGTCCATCATCAAAGTACAGAATGACTTCCAAAAACTAACATCTAAAAACAAATCAGCATCCCTGCAATGTTCAAACAACACCTAAGTGCATCCACACTACCGACAAGCCAAAATGAGGACATTATATTAGCCCCTCTCCTTGAAAATATTTATGATATTTGTTTTTGTTTTTTCATATCAATATCCCTTTAGGTTTCTTTTTCCCTTTGTTTTTTCTTCTTGGGTTTTCCTCTCTTTTTGCATTCCCACCAATACTTTCTTCTTCATAAATCTCTTCAATATTGTCACATTGCACAATAACACTTATCATATTTAGCTTTGTCTTGCTTTAAAGGATATGAGGTGCAAGGAATAACCTCAAAAGCACATTCTTCTTTATGCTGCCTTGAAAACCTTAAAGTACAAGGATGCTCTTTCATAACAATTACCTTCTTATTCTACCCCAAAATCCCTAAATTATTATGGATTTCCTCCATCCTTACTTTTTTATTATGTTGCTTTTGAAACCTTGAAGTGCAAGGGATAACATCTACATCACTTTCACTTTTATTACCAAGAAAGGATTCTATATTACTGGAGGAAAATGAAGATGATTTATCTAGAATAAACTTGACCTCTTATGTCATCTTTGTTTTAGGGTTTTTCTCCACATCTTACTTTGCATTTTTAGTTCCTTCTGAGCTTACCAAATGTTATTGTAAATAGGCTTTTTTTGCCTCTTCTTTTGAAGTGGAATATCCTTGATCTAATCTAGCTTCTATTACTATATGATTTTCTTGATTTATCTTAAAGTTTATCTCATAACCAAAACTTTCTCTTTTTCTTCATATTTTTCATTTTGCATACTATTGCTTTGTGCCTAATCTCATAACAATTATGACAACAAAATACAATATTTTCATAATCCACTTGTTGGTCTCATTCTCTCGATTCAGATTAATCTTAATGGATTGTGGTAAAGGTTTTAAAATATCCATAGCAACACATATGCAAGTATTTATAGCATACTTTCACTCCTTAATAGTTAGTCATTCCTTGATGAATTCCCTTAGGGTATTTTCAATATTCTTCAAAATATCTTTATTGATAAGTTGATATGGAAGTCCAAAAAGCCTAACCCACATGGAAAGCTTCTTAATAGTTTTTGTTTCAACAAAAAATACTCATTCTGTGGTCTCAAATAAAGGATCTCCCCCCTAAACCATTGGCCACCACCCATAATTTTTGAACTAGAAATTCAATCCCCACTTGCACTTGATCCAATTTTGAATCTCTAGAAACCCTGCTATGATTTATAGAAATTACATATGAACCGCTTGCTTTTAAGAATCATTATATCATGTTCAATCATGTTATCCTTGATACACACTTTTGGTGTAACATTTGCTACTTGGATCAAACGTGCCATGTATTCATATTTGCTCTTCTACTTATCCCTAACTTGGGCTTGCATACTTCTAACTAGGGCATATTGTTTTCTTACTAGAGCATATTGACTTCCCATTAGGTCTTTTAGATATAACTTTCCTTCCATACTAGCTAATGGGGCTCATTCCTAGCTTACACTCCCTCTCTATTCACACTCTCTCTTACCTCATACTTATTTTCGTTGCACTCCCTCTTAGCTTACACTCACTCTTGTCTTTTCTTTTTCATGTTGTTCATTTGCTTCAATAGTTTTTCAAAAATAATATTCCACATATTCATGGTAAGGATGAAAAATTTACACTCTCCCACAGCTCTTCCACCATGACTAAATCTTGGTTTGCACTTCTGTATATTCTTCATTATTTGCAACTTTAACTTTACATGATCTCTTTTTAAAATTATACTATTTAAATAAATATTAATTAAATTATTCTAAAAATAATTTATATTTTTATATAAAAAATAAAAAAAACTTTAAAGTTAGGGTGAGACAACAAGGCTTTGGCTCTTCTTTGAAAGGTTTAAGGTTCAAACCGTAACATGTGTGTGGTTATATGTTAAATTCCCTATTAATAAGTTTAGCTCTCCCCATTATGAAAGGTCAAAATAGAATAAAAATATCAACCCTAAACATCATCGTAACGGATTTGTACTTACCAAACAAAAAAATAAAAATAAAAATAACATTAGTAGACTTATTTTTATATTTTCATTTTGTTGATTTTGATGAATGTTAAGCATCGTTATTAACTAATGCAAAATATTATTAAAACTATAAACTCTATGGCTTCTCTTCGTAATTTAATATGGCTCTTCTTTGAAAGGTTTAAGGTTCAAACCGTAACATGTGTGGTTATATATTAAATTCCTTATTAATAAGTTTAGCTTTCCCATTATAAAAGATCACAATAAAATAAAGATATCCAACCCTAAACATCATCGTAATGAATTTATACTTACCAAACCAAAAAAATAAAAATAAAAATAATATTGGTTGACTTATTTTTATATTTTCATTTTGTTGATATTGATGAATAGTAAGCATCGTTATTAACTAATGCACAACACCCAAAATATTATTAAAACTATGAACTTTATTCCTTCTCTTCGTAATTTTAATATTTTTAAAATTTTAAAAAGTTTTATAAATAAAATACAAATTAATTATTTTCAATCACATATTTTTATAATAAATTTTCGTTCCACTCAAATAATTGCTTTGGAATATGCACATTTTCGGCCCACTCCTCAAAGCTACACCTGTACATGATTGTAAGGTGCTGACAGCTTTTCTCTGGGCATATATTCAAGAATAAATTCTTTGAAACTAATTATTAATTTCAAATACAAAGGCCATTGGTATGTTTGATTTTTAAACATAAGCTCTTAAATATAGTGTTTGGTATGACGTCTTTTCTTTTATATTGTTAGTTGGATTAGCGGGAGGACGAGAAAATGAAGTGATAGAGTTGCTTCAATTGATATCACCAGACACGCCGCGAATGGCGGTCGTTATTTATGGCTTCGGGGGAATAGGTAAAACAACTCTTGCGGAAGCCGTTGTTGCTAAAATCGATCTTAAGCCTTACCACTACACCAGAGTCAACTTCGACATAGACTTCTCGAAGAATGACATCAAAAGAATGCAGGAACAAATATTAAATGGTCTGTTCCCCAACTATACAGAGAAGACACAAACAAAGTTCACAGATTGCTGGCAAGGTCGGATTGTGTTGACAGAGGCGTTTCAAAAAGAAGGGAATAAACCTATATTTCTGTTCATTGATAATGCCCTAAGGAAACAAGACCTAGGTGAGCTCCTACCTAGCGATATGAATGGCCTCCCCAAGGGCAGTCGAATCCTCGTAACAACTCGTGACTTGGGCGCCACTGATATGTTTATAGAAGATGAAGCTGGCCTTAAGCGCCAACAGTATGTTGTCCAGCCTCTTTCAGACAAAGAGGCAGAGAATTTTCTGCTCCAACACCGTGCCGATCGACATCTTGATAATATCCGAGAAGAAGATGTAAAGAAGGTTCTAAATATTTGCAAAGGGGTTCCGCTACTTTTGAAAATTGTCCGTGGTCATTTTCGAAAGAAGGAATACAAGGCAGACAAGTGTAGCCAGATCCTTGAAGCCTTAGAAAGAGGAAAGCAGATCAAGCAAGAAGATCTGACTAGCACTCTCACTGATTTCGTCTATGACCAGTTGGAAGAGTCTAGTCAGCAAGCATTTCTCGATATATGCTGTTTTTTTTATGATATGGATCTTTCTCGTGTGGAGTATATTGTGGGAGCACAGGAACTGACATCGCTCGCAGAAGCTGCTTTTGTACAAAGGTCTGACGACAAGGGGAAGTTGATTGTTCATGATATAATTCGAGAAAGAGGGCGAAACAAAGCGGAATCTACCAGAATCATGAATGTGGAATGTTTGATTGAAGCTGCAAATGAGCAGGTACCCATCGTCATTATTTCATACTTCAAAATGACAAACCTATCTCCTCTAACAGTTTCTAATCTTTTTTACAATTCCGCAGAGGCTCAAAGATATTCGAGGAGTTTGGCTTGTCAAGGAGGATGAATCTGACTATAAACCAGCATGTGTGGTTGAAGAGCAAGACCTGAAAGCAATGACAAACTTACGTGTTCTGGCTCTTGGAAAGCACATGAGGGTCAGTCACCGATGTGAGGTGGCATTTAAAGAACTAATATATCTTCAAGTAGGTGGTGACATTCCTTGCTTGCCTGTGAATTTAGACAGACTTCCAAAATTGGCGTTCTACGCAGGGCCTCTTTTTAAAAAAGGTTTCAGTATGTATAAGGTAAGTCATCTGCATTGTAAGCATGAATCTCGTTATAGTTAACAAAGTCTTTTGGGCATGTAGGAGGAGGTCCTGACAATCAAATTGCAATATTGATGCAGCTACCAAAAGAATTGAGAGTGCTAATTGCTGCGCGCCAATCTGATTTTAACGAGTCCACATATTCGGAGGAGATAACTTCCATAAGAACAGCTGAAAATTACTTCTTACAAGAATTGGACTTATCAAAATTGGAAAACCTGCATAAGGTACCCCAGGGGCTTCATTTGTTAACTTCATTGGAGATATTGAGATGGAACGGTTGGGACAGAATGGAAGAGTTGCCAAAGGAAGCTTGCCAACTGACTATGTTGAGTAAACTGACTTTGTCAGATTGGACATCGTTGACTTGTCTGCCAGCAGAATTTGGACGACTCACAGCTCTGAAGGATTTAAATTTAGATAATTGCAAAGCTTTGCAGTGTCTTCCATCATTGGGAAGAGAGGGGGGGGAGGATGCGGCGGGGGGGGGAGGCGGGGGGGGGGGGGGGGGGGGAAGAGGCCAGGGGGGGGGGGAGGGGTGGGGGGGGGGGGGGGGGGGGGGGGGGGGGGGAGAGAGGGGGGGGGGGGGGGGCGGCGCGGGGGGGGGGGGGGGGGGGGGAGGCGGGGGGGGGGGGGCGGGGGGGCGGGGGGGGGGGGCGGGGGAAGAGAGGGGGGGGGCCGCGCGCCTGGGCCGGGGGGGGGGGGGGGGGGGGGTGGGGGGGGGTGTGGGGGGGGGGGGGGGGGGGGGGGGGGGGTGGGGGGGGGAGGGGAAGGGGGGGGGGGGGGCGGGGGAGCGCCCGGGGGGCGGGGGGGGGGAAGGGGGGGGGGGGGGCGGGGGCCGGGGGGGCGGGGGGGGGGCCGGCGGGGGAGGAAGAATGCAGGCGGCGCCCGCCCCCGGGCGGGGGGGCGGGGGGGGGGGAGTCGGGCCCGGGGCGGGGGGGCGGGGGGGGCGGGGGCGGGGGAAGGGGGGGGAGGGGGGGAGGGGCCGGGTCCCGGCGAGGGGGGGAGGGAGGATGAGGGGGGGGGGGGGCGGGGGGGGGGCGGGGGGGGGGGGGGCGGGGGAGGAAGGGGGGAGGGGGGTCTTCCTGACTCATTTGGGGGACTCAAAGGTCTAAAGGATTTAACGTTGTCTTCCTGCGGGTCTTTGGAGCGTCTGCCGGAATCATTTGGAGACCTTACATCTCTACTATATATAGACATGCTAGATTGTCCAGCCCGAGCAGATCTCCGCCGATTCGAAGCAAATCTCAAACATCTTGAAATTAAAGAGGAGAGTGATTGAAGTTGGCAGTTGAGAAGAGAGTGAGGCCCTTTTAATGCCTCCAGAAGTTTGTACCGCTGTTGAAAGTGTACTCACAAAAGTAAATAGAACTTGGCATTTGTCAAGCCTATTTGTGGTGGCCAGTTGACAAGTCAGCCTGCTAAAAATAGAGTCTTCAGTTATGTAAGAAGCCCCAACGTTAGATAGTTTATTGAAATGGTTGGAATACTTTCATCTTCGCGGGCTAAGACCGTTTTAACTGTTTAAATTTTTATTCATAAAATTATTGATGCTATATATTACTTTTTCTTTTGTTTAAAATTGATATATTAAGCTTTTGTTAATTTATAAAATTATTGATACTATATATTTACTTTTTCTTTAAACTTGATATATTAAGATTTTGTTAATAAAATTATTGATGCTATATATTTACTTTTTCTTTTCTTTAAACTTGATATATAAGTTTTTTAAGGAGGTATGTAATTATTGATGGTTTTTTTCAGATATCTTTTTGAAAAGATTACGTTTTACTAGTTATATGTTTTAATTTTACAGAATTAAAAGTTTACACAGTAACAATAAAAATTGTTATTTTTAATGTTTTTGTTGCATATATAAAAAAGACATATAATAAAATTACTTTATTAGATAGAAAAATATGAATTTTATTGTCGAGGGTAACATGCTTGTTATATCTATATATAAAAGTTTGTCACACTCATCTTTGTTCAAATAATAATTGTTAGGATAGAATTTGATTTGAATTTAATTATTTGAAGATGTTTAGTTATAAGATATTATTATTATTTTATTTATGTCATATAATTTTTTTTTGCAATTGTATTAGTTTATATTAAAGGATTTAAAATTTTGATGAATGTTGAAGTTACGAATATACTTTTAGTTTTTGTTATTATTTGGTGTTGTGGACATGATGTTAGCGTTTATTTTTTAATATGTATATAGAATAAGTGAGGAAAATTTAAAATAGTGCTATGTAAAACTATTTGTTTTTATATTAATTTAGACTAATGGATCTAGAATTTTGATTATGTATATAAATGATATTAGAGTTATAAATAAAGTTATAATTTTAATTATTAATTGGTGTGGATATGATGTTAGAGTTTATTTTTTAATATTTATATATAACAATTGAAGAAGATTTAAAATGATGAAGTAGAAGCTAGTAGAGGTGATGTAATATTTTTAAAAGAGATGTATTCCATTAAAGAACCTATAAGATTTACTTAGTTAGACATGTGTTTAGGAGGTTAATTTTTTATATAAAATGTTAAAACAAATTAAAGGGACATACTTAATTTCAATACTATGCTTAAAACGTCTAAATAAAATAAACTAATACATAATAAAGGATATATTTTTTACTTATTATTATTTTTACATGGTAGAATCGGTAGCTGCCATGAATCTAGGAAGGATGTCCAGCTTTTATGGTTGCCATAGTATTTTGCGTTGTCCGCCCTGGAAGCCGCCACACAGATCTCTGCATAGTCCGCCCCTATAACCACCATGCCACGATCATTTTAAACCTTTTACGTCATTGAAAGCACCAGGATAGGGACAAGCATTCAGTCCGACAAGTTACCTATTAATTTTTAAACACATAAGTTTTCTATAGATAAATATAATTTAGGTGATGTTTCACTTCAAAATTAAGGAGTAAAATATATCCACTTTGGCCACATCTATCTCATTCTTCCTTAACACCTAAAGTGATATAGATGGCTCATTTAGGATAGTTTGAAGATATTTATGTCAATTAAAAATTGTGTAAGTTCTATTTATAATCAATTCATTTGCTAAAGGTTTTGTAGAGGATGATTATCCTCTTGATGTTGATTTTCCTAGCAAGAATATCATTTTTGGAGACATAATCTACTGTCCAAATCACATGGAATTTTAACATAATATTTTACTCTTAGATATATTCAATCTCATGAGAAAAATCCACAATTGAGGAAGTGTTAGCATTTAAGAACTTTTTCAACAATATATCAAGATTAAAGTCTTACACAATTATATGCATAAGTATTCACATATATAGATAAACTCACTGTATTTGATGGATTACATATTTAGTATTTCAATACCAATGAAATATTAAAAATTTCAAAAGTCTCATATGTTCCCTCTACATATAGTCTTTCCAAAGACTCTTGATAGTTCATCTTCACCAAACTGTCGATCTCCTCATACATCAAAGAGATGTGACTCTATATCTCTCATAAGATAGATATTTTATTGATTCCTAATAATGACAAACCTTTAATGATGACAAATTCTAAATGACTTATCTTTACAAGACTCTTTTCACACTACATATTTATAAGATATTGATAATTTTTAAGTACCAAATAATGTTATAAACTCCAAAACCCCCTGCATTACATTATTTGTCAATATTTCTATCTTTGATTTTGGTATTTGTCTTCCTATTTTGAATCTGGTGCTTTCTCTTTATTGTTGAGTTCGGTATTGATATGAAAGATTTGAAACTTGTTTCACCCAAGTGACTTTGTAAATATATCTACAAGTTGATCTTTAGTAGGAACATATTTTATTTGAATATGATGATCTTGAACATGATTCCAAATAAAATGACATTGTGCTTCAATATGTTTAGTTCTTTCATAAAACATTACATTTTTAATTATTTTCAAGACCACAATTTAATATTATAGGATTATTTTGATCCCCATATATAAAAGGATGTACTATAACCATAGTGCCTCATATACAACATATTTGCAGCACAATTTTCTACTTCTATCGAGAAAAGTGCCACAACATATTTTTTATTGTGACATAAAATAGGTCCTGATCCAAGATGAAATACATAGCTTGATGTTGATTTTTTGACATCTATTAAACCAACATAGTTTAAGTCTAAATACCCCTCTTAATAGAAGTTTTAATTTTTCTTATACTCTAGACCATATTTTGTAGTGTTATTAACATAATATAGTATCCTCTTTATAGCTTTCCATTGGCATACTTTAAGATCTTCCGTAACTATGGAGACATAATTTATAGCAAAGACACTATCTGGTCTAATATTTGTTCAATATAGAAGTATTCCAATCAATTGATGATACAAGGTAGCAAATACTTGAGGTGATTTATAATATATTAATAATCGTAGTCCTTGTTCCATGGGTGTATCTTTAGGTTTATCGTTTATTATTCTATATTTTTTGAGTAATATTCTTACATATATAGTTTGAGTAAGTGTAATATGATTCTTCTCTTGCAAAATTTCTAAACCAAGGCAATAGGGCAACAATACTAAGTCTGTAAGTTCAAATTCCTTTGTCAAATCATTATTCATGATGTTTATCAATCTCTCTGAATTTCTTGTAATTACTAGAACATCAACATACACTACAAGAATAATTGTGTCAGATCCACTTTTTTAACATAAATATTTGAATAAGAGGAACTTCTTTTATAACTATGTGAATCAAATCCACGTAATGTGGTCTACCGACAAGTACGCCACTTGCATTAGATGATGTAACCTGGGTTCAATCCCCACGACGGATGTATATAAGAAATATTTCTCAATAATAAAAAAAACTATGTCAAAGAAGATGATCATTGATTTTATTATACCATGCTCTTGGGGCTTGTTTCAAACCATACAATGTTTTTTTTCAATTTACAAAATTTTTGTTCTTGTCTTGTAGCAACAAATCCTTATGGTTAAATCATGTGAACTTCTTATTCAAGATTATATTATGAAAAGCACTTTTAACATCCATATAATGTATTTTCTATCTAAATTGAGATGCTTTTCCTAAATTGTATGAATGGTAGTAATTTTTTCTATAAGTTTTAATGTTTATTCATAATCAATCCCTTTTATTTGAGCAAAATCTTTTGCAACCTTGTGCCTTATATTTTTTTATGGAGTCATTTGCTTTGTACTTTATCTCTTAAATCAATTTACATCCTAATATTTTATTACCTTTGGGTAGATCAACTAAATCCCATATTTTACTTTTCATTAATGTTGTGTATTTTGATTACATTGCTGCTTTTCATTTGGGTTGACTCGTTGCATCTTTGTATTAAGATTTATTCTTTTTTTTTTTTTTAATTATTGAACTCATTAGTCCTATATTTGCTTCTCTTCTTGTCATATTGTGAGTTTGTGGTCTTGTGATGGTAAATATTAGGTAGTATTTCTAGTTTTAAGGCTTTAAGGGTGTTTGTATATCATTTTGTCTTTTTATTTGAGGTGATATTGTAATTATTGAATCTTCAATAGATTTATTTCTTATTTATGATTTTTCTTTAGAAGAGTCTTCATGATTTCCTTTGTATGATGTAATATCTAAAATGGGAATTATAGAATTCTTAGCATGCTCAATATTTGATTTGTAATATTTATCAAATACTACATATTTACGTATGAATATTATTCTCTTATGGTTGGATCAATTATTCTATAGCCTTTTGAAGCATCATCATATCCAAAAAATATGTCACAATATTTTTGCATCTAATTTTATTCACTTTTTCTTTGATATATGCATATATGCTTTGTATCCGAAAATCCTTAGGTGTGCTATGGATGGCTTCTTTCCTAAGCATACTTCTTTAGGAGTAATTTTTTAAAGGATTCTTGTAGGATATCTATTTTAAATATATACTATGGTATTGACAACTTTTACCCAATATTGATGTTCAAGTTTTGCTTCTTTAAGCATGCAACAAACCATTTCCATAATAGAATTATTTCTTCTTTCAACGATACCATTTTTTTGTGGTGTATAAGTTGTAGTAAGTTTATTTTTTATATCATTTTGTTTTAGAAATGATTCAAATTCTTTAGACATATATTATCTATTTCTATCTAAGTGAAGAATCCTAATTGAGTTTCTAATCTCTATTTCTACAAGTTATTTGAATTGTTTGAATAATATATACACTTTTGATTTGAATTTCAAGAAGTATACCCACATTTTACATGAATAATCATCAACAAAATAAAAATATTTGTGTCCTCCAAGACTAACTAACATTGGTCCACATAAGTCTGTATGTATCACTTCTAATGGTTCCTTGGCTTTGTGCAGACTTAGTTCAAATGGTATTCTATGTTGTTTTCTAGCTAAGCATTTTGGATAAATTATAATTTTCCATATTAAGTTAGGTAAACCTATTATCTTTTGATATTTTTTCAACTCATTTAAGGATGACATACTTATATGTCCAAACCTCTTATGTCAAAGATTTGATATTTTTACTTATAGAGCAATGTGTTATGATGATGAAGTATTAAGTGCAAATAAAATTCTTATGAAGGATCCAATAACTATAAAATTTCCTTGTTTAGTAATTAAGCATTGTTTTATCTTATCAATAATTTTAAATCCAACCATTATGCCTTAGCCTACCATTTGTGGTATTGATAATAGATTAATAGTTAGTCCTAATACATACAATACATTCTTAATTATGAATTTTTCATTAGGTAGATTGATTTATACATTTCTTGTCCCTCTAACCTCATAAGTTTGATTAGTTGTGACTAGTTTGTCATGTATTTCTTGAAGAAAATTAAACCATTGTTTATTTCTCATCATATGTTTGCTTGTCCCTGAGTCAATATACCAATAATTGTCCTTTGATTTTCTTATTCCATATTTTTTTTCACATTTTTATTCCTTATTTTTATGTTGATGAAATGTGGTTTGACCCTTTTGACCATGTTCTCCATTGTAACAAAATTTTATTTTTTCTTGAGTCCCTTTTCTAATAAAGTTTGATGAAGACATTTTGAACAAATTTTCTTTTATAATAAGTAGAAAACCTTTTATCTCCCTAATTTAATACTTTCCCCAAACTTATTTTTAAATATTTCAAATATTCTCCCTTGAATAGATCAGTTTTTCCTTTTAAATTTCTTTTTTTTCACTTTAATTTTCCTTCAAATATTTCAATTCTCTTCTCAAATATAACTTATTTTTTCCAATAAATTTTCTCTCTTAAAAAAGTAGGTTTATTTTGTTCTCTAAATATTATTTTCTTCATCTTATACCTCCCTAATATTTTTTTATTATTCCGACTTTGCTATGTGCCCTTTTAATTAAGGTTTTGTTAATATTGGGTTGGGACCTGTGCTTATTACCTGTAGCTTGATATCCCTATGGTTCCTTCAGATTAGGTTCCTTGGGACATTCCTGTCCCTATTCCTATGGCTTGTAATTTTGTTTTCGTTGCATTTGCTGGTTTCCTCTGGCATTCTCGTAGTTCTACCTCGTGTGCAAGGGGATCTCGTGGCCTATGGAGATCTTTAGATTTGCTAATCCATTTTCCAAGCTCTGTGTAGGATGTTTCTTGGACTGCCTTCCCAGGTTATCCCTGACGGGATCCTGGCTTCTTTCTTCAGTGTTCAACTGTTCTCGCTCTCTTGTAGTAGTTTCTGGTTTTCCTAGGCATGATTCCAGTTTTCCTGTATCCTCCTATTTATCCTAGGGTGGATTTTATTTCTTGCTATTTTTGTCTTTCGATTTCTCCTCGGTGGGGTTCTGGTTTTAGGTTTTTCTCTTGGTTGGGATTTTCAAATTGTATTTTTCCTTCTTGGGCAAGATTTTTCAAATTTTTTGCTTTGGGCGGGATTGTTAAATTTTCTGCTTTGGGTAGGATTTTTTAAATTTCCTAGTTTAAATTTCCTTCTTGGGCGAGATTTTTTATTTGTCCTACTTTGGGCAGGATTTTTAATGTGTTTTCCCTTTGGCCTTTTGTTTTGTCTGTTGACTTTTTGTAAAAAGGTTTTAGGGCCCTTTCAAAACCAACTTTTAATAAAATTTTACCTATAAAAAAATAATGAAAGGAAAATTAAACTTACCAAACTTAACTTTATTCTTAAAATTGTGTTCCTTGTCTAGGCATATTCTATGCATTATCTAGTTTGTTAAAAACTTCTCTAGGCATTTTATTTTGAGCATTATCTAAGCTCAATAACATTTCATCTACTTTATCCAATCCAACCTCTTCTCTTTTTCTAGAGAAGAGAATTAAAATATATTTTTTGCTCTACTCTTACCACTTTGGTTGCTTTGGCTCTCTTCTACTATGGATTCAAACATCTATTTTATTTGTTCTCCTCTTACCACAATGGCTACTTTGGATTTCTTCCATGTTCTTTTATGCATTCATTAGTCCTCTTAAAATATTGTGTTCCATGTTCTATTGCATGTGTGAATCTCCTCTTTGAAATTCTTCTTTCACGTTCTCCTTGCACGCTCGTTCCTCAAACATCTCTTCTCCTTGGACACATATTCCTTGAATGTCTATCATCCTCAAGCTTACACACAATGGTGTATTCACATAAACCTTGCTCTCTTTTTGATGAAATGCTTTGCATGGCTTTACTCAAATGTTTCTCTCTCTCTCACACAAGATTCTTAATGTGGCTCTACTATTAGTGTATAAGCACTTTTTAAAAATATATTCAATATTAACAATTACATACACAATGATAAACAAGTATTCATATTGTAGCTCTAAAATTCCCCCACTTGTTTCCTCTAGGCTAATGGATCTATGCCTCGAAGGGGAATAGAATAATAGTAGGTCTACACCTTAGAGGAGAGGCACTTGAGATCGTGCCCTATTTGGTGATTTTTTGATGAATCGGGTGGGTTCACCAGGAAACATTTTATGGCAGTTTCCACGCCTAGGTATTGGAGTTTATTTGATGTATTCTTTTAGATAGTCTCACATACACCTAGTTTGGCCAATATGCAACTATGCTAACCTATATGTGATTTTAATTCACATGCAACTAGTAAATAACAAAAAATATGAAGTAATAAACAATGTAATGCTTATAAAGTAATTTGAAATTCTAATCTTGATTTGGATGGTTGATTTCTATAAATTTTTGCTTGATGCAAACAAGATCGGTCAAAACAAGACGAGATCAAGTGATACGATTTGGTGATCGATCGGTCTGATTTGTGATCGGATGACCCTATCAGAACAAAAACCTACAGTTTAACAATTTGACATAGAAAACAATAAATTTATAGAATAATATGCATTTGTCAAGGTGGATTAGATTAAATGATAAACTTAAAAGGATAATGATTGAATGAACGAATGTAGATCTATGCTAGACACATGGACATTCATGAAAAGCGATAAAATATGAGTATAAAATCTAATGTATCAATGGTAATGGATTTAAAATGATCTAACACATAATAAATATGATCTAAGACAAGAGAAACAAGGAAAATGAATGCAAACAATGAGGATTAGATGCCCCTAGGTAGCTTAGTGGTAAAAATACTTGGTGTAGACAAAGATCAGGCGATTTTGTTTAAGATCAAGCAGTTTTGTTTGAGATCGGACAGTACGATTAAGAGATCGAGTGGTACGATCCTGCACGAATCCAGTCAATGTACAAATTCAACCTGTAAAAATACAGGGAAAAGGTGAAATAAACAGAGAAAAGGTATGCGAATTTTCCAAGGGGAATCTAAGGTGAGGAGTCTGGATTAAATAGAATGGAATTAGATAAGAGGTTGGGCTAAAAATAAATGGGGTTACAACTTTCCCTATTTTGGATGAGATCATTTGAGTCGATTTCGTAACTATCGTGCAATTGGCTAGGTAAGGACAAAGAAGTTGCAACCAATTTTGTTGCCTTACCAAACAAGGCAATTTTTAGTTTTGGATGAGATTGGGTAATCTGATTTTGTACAAAATCATCTAATCTCATACGAAATTTTTTGATCTTGTACAAAATTGTACAATCTCGTACAACTTGCAACAAACATGAAAATCGAGGCAATAAGTTACGAGACAGTTTAATTTGATTTTTCTAATATTTTTAACTTAGTATTGATTAATGTGGGTCAATTTTGACCCATTACATTTTGCCCCCTATTTAGCGCATTTAAAAAAAAAATGCGTTAAAGATAAGATGAGAAAACAAATATTTATTGCAATTTGTTTTGGTGATTTGAAGTTTTGTTGTCAAATTGTTTAAAGTATGACATCCCCTTCGATTTTTTACATCAAATTCCAAGATTTTTAGGGTAAATTAGAAAAACTAGGGTAAACCTAATTTACTTTTACTTTGTAGTTATTCTGAATTAAGCTTTAGGAAAAAATGGCAGAAGTTCTACACCAAGATGATTTGGTGCGAACGAGAGCTGACCATATATGGATAAGGATCTTAAACTAATTTTTGTCTAAATATTTTGGATTTTTGTTTGTAATTTATTTAAATTTTTGGTATTTAGGGCATGGTCGCCTTTGTGCGGCCGTGTCGACAAGATCGGGTCGATTTTGGAAAATCGAATCTATTTTGGTGACATTAGTCGATATCGGCCGATATCGAACAATATCGATCGATATTGGATAAAATCATCTAATATTGCAAAAAACTTATCGATATCGGATAAAATTGCGCGATATTACTCAAAACTGATCGATATCAAACAATCGTACAAAACTAACCGATATCAGACAAAACCCACTGATATCGAACAAAATCACCTGATATAAAATAAAGTTATTTATTTGACAAGTTACTGATTAAATTTTTTATTTTTATTGTTTTGTTAACAAAAGAAAGAACTAAAGAACTGGGAATAGAGGTACGATGGGTTTTAGGCTAACATGAATGCCCTTTCACCAACAGAGAGGACTCTAGATGCTACCAGGTTGAGGCATGTGGTAGAAATACCACAAGTTCTAGTAGATATGCTATTGTTGACCGCTTTGGCTGAGCGATGGTACTTGGGTTCTTGATTTTGACTATTTACAAGGGAGATGACCCCTACACTAGAGGATATCTGGAGGATTCTTAGAGTGTCTGTCAACCATGTTTATCATTTCTTTTGGTAATCAAAAGCAAGCGCTCCAAAGATTTACAAGTGACCCTAACTTCTCTCTAAATAATGGAGGCATTGGGATTGAGCTTTTGAGTTAGAGAGATGGGGTTTCTTGGCTAATAGTTTTGCTCAGAGGGATTGTTGGGGGATTAATTTTAAGCCACTTCAATGGCTATAATAAGCTAGACCAAATTTTTATTAGTAAACCCTAACCAATATACTTAAAATCAATGCCGAAAAACACACCTAGAATTTCTTACTGCAAATTCTTCAAAAAAAACAATGGAGGAAACACACATAAACCCTAGATAATTCCAAACTCCACAATAAACTAATATTTTATTCATATAAAATCACCAGTACATAGCTCACAACATGAGCATCACAAATATGAAGACAAATCCTGCATGCAAAATCTCCTAGAGGCCTAGAAAACACAACTGAAACTACACTGACAGGCACTCTAAATACTGAAGATCACCAAACCCTACTATTGACTCCACTACAGCTCATTGAAAAACTCTGAGTGATCCTGCCTCTCAAGTCTAGTCAGACATCGTGGGCCATCACACGTCTATCTGCTAGAAAACTCTGCAAGATGAGGGACCATCACCATAATCCCACAAAGCTATGCAAGGAGCAACCTTGCGCTCAGTCTAAAGGACTACAATCGAATGAGATAACATAAACTGGATGCCATAATGCTTGAGCCAAGCCCCTTTTATACTGTATGTTCTAATTTTGCGTTATGTGGAACCCACAACATAAGTGACTTAGGCCATAATGAAAAAATATAAGAATATATTAGATAAAACTAATATAAGGGTCATGCTAACATCCCCTTTCTTGGTGCCATCTCTAGGACATGCCCACATGTTCTAGATGACCTCAAAAAGATGAAAATGGGGACATTACAAGTCCTCTCCCCTCAGATTGCTTGTCCTCAAGAAATTGTAATGTTGGATGAATGAGTATCTCTTCACCTTCCCAAGTAGCATCCTCCAATGGTAAACCTCTCCATTTAATCAGGTACTCCTTAATTGTCCTCCTCCTTAGCTTGCGTTCCTTTGTTTCCAAGACTATTTATGGGACAAGTATCAATTTTCCCTCATCATCTAAGGGAGGTAAATCTGGTGAAGGCTGAATATGCTGCCCTAATGCCTTTTTGAGGCATGAAACATGAAAAACATTATGGATCTTACTACCTTCTGGAATCTCAAGTGCATACGCCACTTCTCCAACCTTGCGCAAGACCCTATATGGCCCATAAAACTTGGGCTTTAGCTTTTCTACTCCACTTATTTTCAAGGATGTTTGCTTATATGGCTGCAAACATACATATACCATGTCTCCTACCTCAAAAGTCCTCTCACTTCTTCGCTGATCTGCATATTTCTTTTGTTGATTCTGTGCAACCTATATGTTATCCTTGAGTGCTTTAAGTATGTCTTGATGTTCTTCGATAAAATCCTTGGCCTTGGGTACCCTGCTATCACTTAACAACAAGTCTATCACATTAGGAGCATCATAACCATACAAGGCTTTGAAAGGAGACATCCTTATGGACATGTGATATGAAGAATTGTAACAAAACTCTCCTAAGTATAGCCATTTAACCCAAGCACTTTGTTGCCCTGTAACATAATTTTTGAGATAGCCTTCCACCCATTTATTAACTATCTCTGTTTGCCCATCAGTTTGTGGGTGGTAACTTGTGCTAGGAGTTAAAACAATACCACATAACTTGAATAATTCTTGCCAAAACAAACTCAGGAATTTACTGTCTCTATCACTTACTATTATCTTGGGCAATCCATGTAATTTAAACACCTCTTTGAAGAATAGGTCAGCAACTTGTATGGCTGTATAAGTGGTTGTTATAGCGTAAAAATGAGAAAATTTGGTCAATCTATCAATCACCACAAAGATACAGTCTTTGCCTTGCACTTTTGGAAGCCCTGTGATGAAGTCCATAGCTATACTTTCCCATTTTTGATTGGGAATAGGAAGGGGTTGTAGTAAGCCAGCAGGTAATACATTTTCTCCTTTGTTTTCTTGGCAAACTTCACATTCTCTCACATGCTTTAAAATGTCATCCTTCAACCCTTTCCATGTAAACCTTTCCCTTATAGGTCTTAAAAAAACCTGGATGACCAACCATGGGAGCGTTATGAATTGTGGAAATTATATTTTCTTTTAGCTTAGAATTTGGTACCAAAAACACCCTGTCTTTGTACAAAATCAGTCCTTGATGCACGTTGTATTTATCATGTTGAAGGCTACCCTCAATAAAATTTGTTGCCCATTCATCCTTGGTATATTCAGCAATGATATTTACCTTCCAATCAGCTGTTATACCTGTTATAACATGAAAATATGGCATTCTAGACAATGCGTCAGCAACAATATTATTTTTCCTTTAATAAACTCAATGTCAAAATCATAGGATTGAAGTTTAGTTACCCATTTCTGTTGTCTCTCACTCAAATCACGTTGTCCTAAGAAATATTTCAAGTTGTTATGATCAGATTTGATTGTAAATTTACCACATACTAGATATTGCTTAAATTTTGTGAGTGCATGCATGATGGCCAACATTTCTTTTTCGTAAATGCTGAAAGTACGTTCTACTAGAGTTAGCTTTCTACTTTCATAAGCAATTGGCCTTCCTTTTTGCATTAGAATGGTACCAACTCCCACACCTGAAGCATCATAATCAATAGTAAAAGGGAGTGAAAAATCAGGAATATCAAGCAATGGAGTAGATGTCATAACCTCCTTTAACTTTTCATATACCATATGTGCTTCACTAGACCATGAAAATGCACCCTTTTTAGTTAATTCTATGACTGGGGCTGTTAAAGAAGAGAAACCACGAATAAATCTCTTGTAGTAACTACACAAACCCAAAAATCCTCTTAACTGCATTAGGTTTGTGGTAGGTGGCCAATTCTTAATTGTTGCTATCTTTTCTTGGTCAACCTGTACACCTTCAAAACTGATTACATGTCCCAAATACAAAATCTGAGTCATGGAAAAATCACATTTATATTTCTTTGCATAGAATTGCTACTCCTCCAAAATACCCAAAATAGTATCCAAATGATACAAATGCTCATTCCAATTCTTACTGTAGACAAGAATATCATCAAAAAACACAAGGATAAACTTCCTCAAATGCTTTCTAAAAATCTGATTCATGGTGGACTGAAATGTAGCTGGAGCATTACTTAATCCGAATGGCATCACAAGAAACTCATAGTGCCCACAATGACAATGAAATGCATTCTTATGAATATCTTCTTCCCTCATAAGAATCTGATGATACCCTGATTTCAAATCTATCTTGGAGAAATACTTTGCACTACACAATTCATCAATCAATTCATCTACTCTAGGGATGGGGTATTTGTTCTTGATGGTCTTCTTATTGAGAGCCCTGTAATCTATACACATACACATGGTCCCATCCTTATTTTTCACCAAAACTACTGAAGATGCAAAGGGACTACTACTAGGACGAATGTGACCACTATCCAACAACTCTTTAATGGTTTTCTCTATCTCATATTTAAACACCTTAGGATGTCTATAAGGATTAATAACAATTGGTTTTGTACCTGGTTCAAGCTCCACAATATGTTGAAATCCACGGCTAGGCGAAAATCCCTTGGGCAAATCATCAAATACCCTACTATGCCTGTGCAAGATAGCTTGGAGATTAGGATTATTTCTAAGTGAATGTGTGGCTGGGGAAGTGAACACTATTGTTGCCCACTCAATGTTACCTTTTTTGATCATGCATCGAACACTCCTAGCTTAAACTTGTAATATCTTACACTCTCCATCTGGCTCTCTATCCCGAATTTCATGCAACACAATATCCTTGCCACCAGTCTAAAATCTTAGCTCTAATTTTTGATAGTTAGTGGTATGATCTCCTAATGAGTAAAGCCACTGCACACCCAGGATTAATGGAGGAATCCCACCTATTGGAAAAACAAAGAAATCATCATTTACGATAAAATCTCCAAATCTGACCTCTAATTTCCTTACCATATGATTGCATGGGACAATATCTCCATTCTTTCCTGTCACCACATTAAATCCTCCAAAAGGCTCAATATTCAACTTTTTCCTGGCAGTAAACTTTTCATAAATGAAATTGTGAGTAGCACCACCATCGATGAGTACAATTACCCTCTCACCTATGGATTCACCTAGAACCTTGATTGAATGGTACTTTCTCAAACCACCCAAACTAGCTAAGTTTCCCTCCTTGTGTTTAACATCATGCTCCTGGAGCCTTGATTTTGGTTCTTTTTCACACTCATCAAGATATTTATTGCCTGTTGATACATACTCTTCTTCTGAATTCTCTCCCTCTAAAATTACCTCAATAAGATGAATTTGACCTTTGCCCTGGCATCTATGACCCGGAGTCCATGGTGCTTTGCAGTCAAAACATTGCTTCTTCCTCCTAAGCTCATTGCGCTCCTCCCAAGTCATTTTGGATGTTGATGTAGGGTCTCTAGATGATGATGCAGGTGGTCTAGGCGTCACATCATGCCTATCTCTCCTAGGCGACCCATTCCTCCTATCCAAATTTCTTGAAAATGGTTTTCTAAGCGATTTGTTGGGAAGGTTGTGCATCAAATATTTATTCCATGGAGGTAAAACCATTTCCAAATTAAGTGCTCTCTTAATCGCATCTTCTAAGCTTGCAGGCTCAAATGCTTTCACCAATCCTCTCAATGGATCCAATAAACCATCAATAAAGAGAAAAGTTACCCTCTTGGGTGAGATATTCTGCACCTGAACAACAATTTTCTCAAACTCTTTGATGTACTCATGCAAGGACGATGTTTGCTTCAATGTAGCCAACTCCTTAAAATACTCCTCCACATATTTGCGATCAAATCTACTCAAAACCCTGGTGCTAAATTCCTCAAATTTTGAGATTTGATCATGGCCCTGAGTGACCAGGCCGTTATGCCACCAGTCATAGGCGACTCCTTCCAAATTCAACATAGCTAACTGGACTGCATCTTATTTCGATATTGGGTCTAGGGCAAAATATGTTTGTAGCTTCTGAAGCCACGCCCTAGCTGAAAAACCCTCACGGCTCCCGTTGAAAGTGGGAATCTGCATCTTCTACTGCAATCTCTTATTTCTCATCTCCTTTGTGCCAATAATTTTCTTTTCGGTAACCCTTAGCCATTTCTCAAAATCTACGAATCTTCAAAAAACTTTCGATTTCTCCATGTACTCAGCAAAAAGAATCTCTAAATTATCTTCAATCTCCTACTCTAGAATAGGCTGTGAAAACATGGGTTTTGAGGGTTTCGACAACGGGTTATTGACCGAGGTCGCATGGCTAGGTGCTCCCCTTGTGGATGGTGATTCTCCTCTTCTTGATGTATTTTCTCTGCTAGGGCTTCTCCCAGCTGTTGACTCCCAAAGAAACCTCAATGTTTCTTCTTACTGTAGCACCATCTGAGTCATCATTTGTGCCATTGTCCTGAGATTTATTCCTGCTTCATCGACAGGATTAGGGTCTGTTCCCTGTCCCTAAATTTCTCTCGCCATTCTCTCAATATTTTGAAATAACTCCTCCTGAGTCAAATTCCCCGTAGGATCAAATTCAATTCTAGTGCACCTCGTGAGATAATTGTGAGTGGGTTGCATAAAAATTTCACAAATCTGAGGATATTCTTCCATAGGCTGGCAGATTCTAGGCTCTGATACCACTGTAATAAGCTAGACCAAATTTTTATTAGTAAACCCTAACCAATATACTTCAAATCAATACCAAAAAACACACCTGGAATTTCTTACTACAAATTCTTCAAAAAAAAACAATGGAGGAAACACACATAAACCCTAGATAATGTTGAACTCCACAATAAACTGATATTTTATTCATATAAAATCGCCAGTACATAGCTCACAACATGAGCATCACAAATATGAAGACAAATCTTGCATGCAAAATCTCCTAGAGGCCTAGCAAACACAACTGAAACTACACTGACAGGCACTCTGAATACTGAAGATCACCAAACCCTACTATTGACTCCACTGCAGCTCATTGACAAACTCTGAGTGAGCCTGCCTCTCAAGTCTAGTCAGACATCGCGGGCCATCACACGTCTATCTGCTAGAAAACTCTACGAGATGAGGGACCATCACCATAATCCCACAAAGCTATGCAAGGAGCAACCCTGCGCTGAGTCTAAAGGACTACAATCGAATGAGATAACATAAACTGGATGCCATAATGCTTGAGCCAAGCCCATTTTATACTTTATGTTCTAATTTCATGTTATGTGGAACCCACAACATAAGTGACTTAGGCCATAATAAAAAAAATATAAGAATATATTAGATAAAACTAATATGAAGGTCATGCTAACATCCCCTTTCTTGGCGCCATCTCTAGGACACGCCCACATGTTCTAGATGACCTCAAAAAGATGAAAATGGGGATTTACAATAACTGCCATCTACCATGGAATCTGACAGAGGTTGCGGCAGACATGAGGGATCAGGGAATACAGTTTGCATGCAGGCCCTTTATATTATGTTGTTTGTATAGGACTCTTTTCAGGATTATATACATGGGTGGTGCAACATTGCCCCTTACTTCCTTTCTATATGTTTAGTCATGGGAGCACATATCTATGCGAATGCCAGCAGGTCTTCCATTGGTAGGGGTGGTTGAAAAGAGACCCAGGACTTTGTATTGGTGTCCACGCAAAGCTCCTAGGAGTCGAATTTGTCTTGACATGGCTAGGATGTTGTTGTATGAGTTGACAACAGATATCATCACATGGAGATTTTATAGATATCATCCAGGATGGGGAGAGGATGGTTACTAGCTAGCTCATGTGAGGCAAGTTATTTGGTTATGGATGGACCAAGGTGATGTGGAGTTGCACCGCGTCGATCGAGTGATGTGACAGTTCAGGTTGCAGTAGGATATTCCTAGGACTAGAGATGTCTATTTTTCTAGGGTGACTTAGGATACTACAATAGCGAGTGGGGCTCCCAACATGGTACAGTTTATGGATCCTGATCCATATGACGAGGTGGTTGCTATAGTCGATAGGGATGACGCTGTGACTAAATACAGATACAAAGAGTGGTATGCTAAGATCTAGCCTATAAGTATTACTAGACAAAGGACTACAGTAGAGTAGGCAACTGAGTGGGTCTGGTCGTAGTGACACCCATCTATCCAACAACAACAATAGAGGGCATAAGTACCTCCTAAGAGAGAGGGGCCTCACACTAGGGGTGGGCATCAACACCATATAATGTGGGAGAGGGCATATGGGGCATGGGAGAGGTCTAGGAGGACTAGGGAGGAGGGGAGGGAGGAGGAGAGGAGAGTCTCTCCTCAGCAAGAGCTACTATTTGATTCACCCAGGAAGGACAAGAGGATTATGGAGGAGGGGAAGAGCAATGAGATGGTGGCTCTACGAATAAAGGTCACTAGTATGAGAGAGGAGAATACCTTTCATAAGGCTAATATTGAGTCTTTAGAGGTAGATTTAGCATAGGTTCAGGCACGGGTGGCTCAGGGAGTTATGGCTCTAGCTCCTACATTTTCTCATACAACTTAGTCTAGGAGGAGTAGCTCAAGGTATGAGCTACTATAGGCTGTTTGATATATGACCTTATATTATATTATGTACTTCATGGTAGTACTGGTAGAGCAAAGAGTTCCCATGCCTGCTGATATCGTGGGCCTATTCACTTAGGGTCATTATCTCGCTCTACATCTAGGATGATTGCTTCTAGGGTGACTACTGAGGTGGGACAACTTCGACCACCACCACCTCCTAGCAATGGTGAGAATATCCAAAGCTCTAGAGGTTCGAGGGCATAGGGGTTGATCTAGGAGATTATTTTTGTTATATACTTTTGGTGACTGAGTATGTTGATGTTGGAGATTGAGGTATACCAGCCCGACTCTATTTTGTATATAGACTTTTAATATATATATATATATTGATGTTCTTGTATTATATGACTTTGTATGATTTGATTTGATTGTATTTATTTTATGATGTTTAAATTTCTTTATAATAATGCTTTTTGTTTAAGATATTTTGGTCATGCTTAACATAAAATAAAAATGGGTTGGTTTTTGGTAAAGTATATTTTTGAAAAGGAATTTTTTAATGATGGTAGATTTGATGAATTAGCAATGAACCTCAAAGGATATTTTCGAACCCATGAGTACAAAAACATTAGGGTAGGGAAAATACCCATGAATTTATAGATCAGGTCATGATTAGCTCTATATAAGATTATTTCTTCAACTATCCTTTGCTCAATAACAATATTTGGCATTGATTTCAACTATGAGAAGCATCCATTGACTCTTTGAGATATTGATATTTTTCTAGTAGTCGCAAAGAGCATTTTTAGTATAGCTTTTGGTGCTTCTTCAACCTTTGTTGGAGATTTTTCCTTTGACTTTGCAAAAAAGTTTTGTCTATCTAAAAGAGGATCTAGAGGCATCCCCATTGGACCCTCCTAGGGCATTAATATTGGCTTTGATTCTTTAGCAACTAGAAAGTACTTTGTCTACCCAATTGATGCCCTAGTTTCCCATTTGTAGGTAGGTGAACTTGAGTTCACCTTTTTCTAACATCTCTCTTTGCTACTTATTGTTGATGATAGAAATATTATGAAACATGTTTTTATTCATTTACTTCTCATCCACTAAAACCTTATTTACATAGAACTCTTAATATTTGTTTGAAACATCTTAGAAAGCCCTTTTAGTTTCTTGCTAACCATCTCAATGAGATGTGATACCTATTTGGCATAATCTTCTTTAAACTTCTTTGATTTATATTTTTAATAACATTCATGTGTAATAACATCCTTCATTTGATCATAGATAAAAGGATTTGAAGTTGTTAATTTCTCCTCTAATAAAGTTAATTTTTTTTTGTTTTCATTGCGAAAAAGTATTTCATTTTTTTATAGACCTGTTGTGGCTGCTCCACAACGTACCCCAAAATTGGGGATCCACTTTTTTGCATGTGTTCCAAGAATACCGAAGTGGCCCATATGCTAAAGATCAAAGAAAAAAGCAAAACACCACAAGGAGAAAAAGAGTCACGATATCACGACATGTTGCACAGTCACGGCCAAAAGAGAAAAAGTGTTGCGATATCGCGACATGTTGCACGATCACGACCAAAAGAGAAAACGTTTCACGATATCGTGACATGTTGCAGTTTTGTGGCCAAAAGAGAAAAGGTGTCGCGATATCGTGACATGTTGCAGTGCCATGACCAAAAGATAAAAGGTGTTGCGATATCGCGACATGTTGCACTATCATGGCCAAAATGGAAAAAGTTTCGTGATATCGCGACATGTTGCATCATCATGACCAAAGAGAAAAAGTGTCACGATATCGTGACATGTTGCATCGTCACGGCTAAAATAGAAAAAGTGTCATGATATCGCGACATGTTGCATTGTCATGGCCAAAAGATAAAAAGTGTTGTGATATCGTGACATGTTGCATCGTCACGGCCAAAATATAAAAAGTGTCGCAATATCGCGACATGTTGCATTTTCGTAGCAAAAATAGGAGAAATAAAAAGTGTCATGATATCATGACATGTTGCATTTTTGTGGCCAAATGAGAAGAGAAAGAACAAGAAAGTGTTGCAGGAGCATCCAGGGCAGCACTGCAATCTTGCATCAACAAAAAAAAAAAAACAAAAATGTTTAAGTGTTGAAAAGTGTCGCGATATCGCGACATGTTTTTAACAAAGGACGTTGGCAGAAAAGATGTCGCGATATCGCGACATAAAAGGTGTCGCGATATCGCGACCGAAACATAACAAAGGACGTTGGCAAAAAAGATGTCGCGATATCGCGACATAAAAGGTGTCGCGATATCGCGACCGAAACAAGACAAAGGACGTGGGCGGAAAAGATGTCGCGATATCGCGACATAAAAGGTGTCGCGATATCGCGACCGAAACATAACAAAGGACGTTGGTGGAAAAGATGTCGCGATATCGCGACATAAAAGGTGTCGCGATATCGCGACCGAAACAAGACAAAGGACATGGGCGAAAAGATGTCACGATATCGCGACACAAAACGAAGGAAGAAGTCAGCAGGAAAAGATGTCGCGATATCGTGACATAAAAGGTGTCACGATATCACGACACAAAAACGGAGAAAGACGCTAGCAGGGAAACTGTCGCGATATCGTGACAGGTTTCATAGGAGAGGCAAGGAAGGCAAAGATGTCACGATTTCGTGACCCAAAAGCAGAAGAGCGTACGGAAGACAAAGATGTCACGATTTCATGACATGTCACGATTTTGCAACCCAAAAGTAGAAGAGCGTACGAAAGACAAAGATGTCACGATTTCATGACATGTCACGATTTCAGAAAGAATGTCACGATTTCATGACATGTCACGATTTCATGACCCAAAAGCAGAAAGAGCGTACGGAAGACAAAGATGTCATGATTTCATGACATGTCACGATTTCATGACCCGAAAGCAGGAAGATGGAGCGAAGGAGCGAAACTGTCACGATATCATGACATGTCATATTTTCATGATGCAAGGACAGAGAAGGGGCCAGAGACCGAAAGGTGTCGCGATATCGTGACCTGTCATATTTTCGTGCCCGAAGGGAAAGCCGAAGACGAAGAGTCGAAAAGGCAGATGTTTCGAATACCAGGACAACGAAGCGGCACGGGAAGACGAAACGAAAGGTTCTGGAAGAGGAAACGAAGGGCCACCAGCTGGAAATGAAGCGTCACCTGAGAACCTTTAAAAAGGAGAACAGAGGCATGCACAGGGGCTGGAAAATTTGGTGAACGATAATATATTTTTGTAATTTTAGAATTGAGAATATTCTGTAAAGCGCAACTCTCTATGATTTCTGTAAATTTTGTTGTAACAGTAATTCTCTCATGTATATTGAATAAATCAAAACTATTTTTTTTCTTCTCTGTAATTGTGTACCTCGATCAAGTGGTATCAGAGCAGGAGTTCCTGAGTGTGTGAGCAGATCGTCGAAAGTGAGGCAGCTTGCGCCAGGATCTGTGGAAGGGTTCTGAGAAGAGAGAAGTTTAAGGTCCCTGAAGCATGTAAACAGAGCACCGAACGTGAGGCAGTTTGCACCAGGATCGATTCAGACTTGCGAGAGAAGTGAGCAGAATGCCTCCACGAAAGAACCATGGTCGTGGGAGAAATGTAGTGCCTGAAGAAGATTTCAGAGCATTGCAGAGGCAAGTGCAAGCCCTGCAAGAAGAGTTGCGAAGAGGGGTTGAGCCAAAAGGAGAAGACCAGAGTGACGATGAAGCCTGGGTAACTGATGATCCATCAGATGATGAAGAAACATTGGATCCTTCTGAAGCCAGATTGTTGAAAGCCCTATCTCAGGCCGGGAAGAGGCCGAAGTTTGATGTCTCTACCTATTCTGGGAATCTCAACCCGAAAGAGTTGATTGATTGGATCAACGATATGGAGGAATACTTTGAGTATGAGGAGGTTGCAGATCCAGACCGGATAAAATTTGCAAAAGCAAAATTGAAAGGCCATGCTAGTTTATGGTGGAAAGGAGTACAACTCGAAAGAAATAAAAATGGAAAAGAAAAGATAACCAGATGGGACCGAATGGTGGAGAAACTAAAGAGACAGTTTATTCCCATAGATTACGAGTTGGATCTATTGAGGAGGATGCAAAGTTTGAGACAGTCAGGCAAGTCTGTCCAAGAATACATAGAAGAATTCTACAAGATCTCCATCAGAACTGGCCATTCAGGGGCTAATAAGGAGAAAGTAGCCAGATACATCAATGGGTTGAGAATGAACATTCAGGAAGAACTCAACTTGATCAAAATAGCCACCATAGAAGATGCGTATCAATTGGCCTTAAAGGTTGAAGAGAAACTGAACCGAAGATTTGAAGGCAAACAGAGAGGAAGGGATCGTGGTGGAAGAACCGATGGAGGAAATTACAGAGACCAGAAGAAGACTAGGGAAACAAGCAAACCCCAGGAACAGAAAAAGGAGAATACCTACCGCCCGCGTGATCAGAACAATGGCTACCAGAGAGGAAGAGGTAGACCTGGACGTGGGTATGGAAGAGGGGTATTCCGTGGAACCTATTTCCAGTGTGGAGAAGAGGGACATCGGTCATACGAGTGTCCTCAACACCAAGAAAGGATGGACAAGAGACCTGAGGGTCATGCCAGAGCTATTGTGGTAGATGAAGGTGCAGAGTCAGAACACTCTAAAGAAGCAGAAGGAGGAGAAGTGTTGATGACGAGAAGAGCACTGTTGAATGACGAAAAAGAACCAGAACAGAGGAAGAGTCTATTTTGCACAAGGTGCAAATATGCAGGGAAGGTCTGCAATGTTATCATTGATAATGGTAGCACAGACAACTTAGTTTTAGAAGAGATGGTTACTAAGTTGAAATTGGGGAAGAAGAAGCACCCGCATCCATATCGGATTGCGTGGTTGCAGAAAGACCACAGAGCGCTTGTCAGTGAACAGTGTTTGGTCAAATTTCACATTGGGAATTACCAAGATGAGGTCCTGTGTGATGTTTTGCTGATGGATGCTTGCCATTTGCTATTGGGAAGACCATGGCAATTTGATAGACGTGCAGTGCATGATGGGCATGCAAATACGTACTCTCTGACAAAGGATGGAGTACGTCACAAATTGAAGCCACTGAAAGAAGTGGATGAGAAAGTCTGCAGTAGTGCCAGAATCTGCCTGGTGGATGGCAGACAGTTTTTGGATGGCCTGAAGAGGGATTCGATGTGTTATGCATTAATCCCTACTATTAAGAAAGAATAGTACACAGATGTTCCAGCAGAGGTCGAACACCTGTTAGAAGAATTTCTAGACATTATATCAGACAATGTGCCTGAGGGTTTACCACCGATGAGGAAGATCAGTCACCATATTGATTTGGTACCTGGATCTAGTTTACCCAACAAGGCAGCCCACAGAATGACTCCTGTGGAAAGTGAGGAGCTGAGCAGGCAAGTCCATGAGTTGTTGAAAAAGGGGCTGATTCGAGAAAGCTTGAGTCCATGTGCAGTACCTGCAGTACTAGCACCAAAGAAGGATGGAGAGTGGAGGATGTGTACAGACTCTCGAGCTATCAACAAGATCACCATCAAATACAGATTTCCATTGCCAAGGATGGATGATATTATGGACTGTTTGAGTGGAGCCAAGTACTTCACCAAGATTGACCTGAAGAGTGGCTACCATCAGATTCGGATCGGGAGAAGGAGATGAGTGGAAAACTGCTTTCAAAACCAGAGAAGGTTTGTATGAGTGGTTGGTCATGCCATTTGGACTAACCAATGCACCAAGCACATTCATGCGGTTGATGAATGAAGTGTTGAAGGAGTTTTTAGGCAAGTTTGTTATTGTCTATTTGGATGACATTTTGATATTCAGCAGAACCCTGGAAGAGCACCTGATGCATATCAGGAGGGTTTTTGAGAAGTCGAGGGAAGAACAGCTTGTTGATCAACTTGAAGAAGTGCAATTTTGTGAAGAAGGAGTTGGTATACCTGGGATTTGTCATCTCAGTTGAAGGTCTAAAAATGGACCCAGAAAAGGTGAGGGCTATCATTGAATGGCCTACTCCAAGAAGCACTTTTGAAGTGAGATCATTTCATGGTCTAGCCAGTTTTTACAAGAAATTCATCAAAAATTTTAGCAGTATTTGTGCACCCCTTACAAAAACAATGAGAGGGGATAGGAAAGACTTTAAGTGGACCTTAGGAGCAGACAAGAGCTTTGATATGTTGAAGAAGAAGGTCACTGAGCAACCTATTTTAGCACTTCCAGATTTTAACAAGGTATTTCAGGTGGACTGTGATGCCAGTGGCAGTGCCATAGGAGTTGTGTTGAGTCAAGAAGGCAAGCCTGTTGCTTACTTCAGTGAGAAACTCAATGAGGCCAGGAAGAAGTATTCAGTGTATGACCAAGAGTTCTATGCTATAGTTCAGGCCCTGAAGAAGTGGAGACATTATTTGCTGCCAAAAGAGTTTGTGTTATATACTGATCATCAGGCCTTACAATATATAAATAGCCAGGGAAAACTGAACCAGAGGCACTTGAAGTGGGTTGAGTTTCTGCAGAGTTATTCCTTTGTGTTGAAGCACAGGAGTGGAAAGTCCAATAGAGTTGCAGATGCCTTGAGTAGAAGGCAGAGTTTGCTGACAGAAATGAAGGTGGAAGTGTTGGGATTTGATGAATTGAAGGGTTTGTACCCTGAAGATCCCGATTTTGCAGAAGCCTGGAAGGCTTGCTTGGCACCAGTTACCTTGGACAGAACCAAGTGGTTGGATTTTCTGATCCAAGATGGAATGTTGTTCAGAGGAAACCAATTATGCATTCCAAGAAGTTCCATGAGGGAAAACCTAGTCAAAGAAAAACACAGTGGAGGATTGGCTGGGCACTTTGGTCGAGATAAGACCATTGCCCTTGTGAGCGAGAATTATTATTGGCCGCAACTACAGCAAGATGTGCAGAAATTTGTGCAGAGTTGTAGAGTCTGTCAGATGGCGAAAGGTGTGAGACAGAACACCGGATTATATCAGCCGTTACCTGTACCAGAGAAACCATGGGAAGATGTCAGCATGGATTTCATTCTTGGTCTACCAAGGACACAGAGGGGAAATGATTCCATATTTGTGGTAGTTGACAGGTTTTCAAAGATGGCACATTTTATCCCTTGTCAGAAAACTAATGATGCAGTTCATATTGCAGGTTTGTTTTTCAAAGAGGTGGTACGACTGCATGGTCTACCGAAGAGTATCATTTTCGACAGAGATACCAAGTTTGTTGGGTATTTCTGGAGAACCCTGTGGAAGAAACTAAAGATAGATTTGAAATTCAGTTCAGCATACCACCCACAGATAGATGGGCAAACAGAGGTGGTAAACAGAAGTTTGGGTAACCTATTGAGGTGCTTGATAGGAGATAAGCCCAAAGGATGGGATCTGATTTTGCCACAGGCGGAGTTTGCATATAACAATTCTGTCAACAGGAGTACCAACAAATCTCCATTTCAGATAATATATGGAAGTAGTCCAAGAAATGTTTCTGAGTTAAGGAAGTTGAATACAGGGGAAAAGTGCAGTGTCGAGGCTGAGGATTTTGTAGAGCATCTGAAGAACCTGCATGAAGAAGTGAAGAAGCATATTGCTAAAATGAATACGCAATATAAGACGAAAGCAGACCAGAAGCGACGGTTTAAGGAATTCGAAGTGGGAGATGAAGTGATGGTCCATCTGAGAAAAGAAAGATTTCCTGCTAAAACCTATAACAAACTAAAGATGAAGAAGTTTGGACCGTGCAGAATCCTAGCAAAACGGGATTCAGGCAATGCGTATGAAGTAGAATTGCCAAGTGGGTTAAACATATCACCCGTGTTTAATATTTCAGATTTGGTGAAATACCATGAAGGGGATAGTAGTGAGACACCAAGTGCAGAGTTGTGGAGTATTCCAACATCTACTCCAACCACAGATGAGATAGAGGAAATACTGGACACAAGAGAAGGCAGAAGTACCAGAAATAGATAGTATTTTGAATATTTGGTCAAGTGGAAGGGCAGACCGGCAGAAGATGCAACTTGGCTGACAAAAATGGAGGTGGATCGCTTGGGTCTTCCTCTAATAGTTCAGAAGTGAGGATCACTTCTCAAATCAACCTCGGGTGTCTGATGCAGGAGCATCCAGGGCAGCACTGCAATCTTGCATCAACAAAAAAAAAAAAAACAAAAATGTTTAAGTGTTGAAAAGTGTCGCGATATCGCGACATAAAAAGTGTCGCGATATCGCGACATGTTTTTAACAAAGGACGTTGCAAAAAATGTCACGATATCGCGACATAAAAGGTGTCACGATATCATGACCAAAACAAGACAAAGGACGTGGGAGAAAAATGTCACGATATCGCGACATAAAAGGTGTCACGATATCGCGATCAAAACATAACAAAGGATGTTGGCAGAAAAGATGTCGCGATATCGCGACATAAAAGGTGTCGCGATATCACGACCGAAACAAGACAAAGGACGTGGGAAAAAGATGTCGCGATATCACGACATAAAAGGTGTCGCGATATCGTGACACAAAACGAAGGAAGAAGTCAGCAGGAAAAGATGTCGCGATATCGTGACATAAAAGGTGTCACGATATCGCAACACAAAAACGAAGAAAGACGCTAGCAGGGAAACTGTCACGATATCACGACAGGTTTCATAGGAGAGGCAAGGAAGGCAAAGATGTCACGATTTCATGACATGTCACGATTTCACGACCCGAAAGCAGAAGAGCGTACGAAAGACAAAGATGTCACGATTTCATGACATGTCACGATTTCGTGACCCAAAAGCAGAAGAGCGTACGGAAGACAAAGATGTCACAATTTCATGACATGTCATGATTTCATGACCCAAAAGTAGAAAGAGCGTACGGAAGACAAAGATGTCACGATTTCGTGACATGTCACGATTTCGCGACCCGAAAGCAGGAAGATGGAGCGAAGGAGCGAAACTGTCGCGATATCGCGACATGTCGTATTTTCATGGCGCAAGGACAGAGAAGGGGCCAGAGACCGAAAGGTGTCACGATATCGTGACCTGTCATATTTTTGCGCCCGAAGGGAAAGCCGAAGACGAAGAGTCGAAAAGGCAGACGTTTCGAATACCAGGACAACGAAGCGGCACGGGAAGACGAAACGAAAGGTTCTGGAAGAGGAAACGAAGGGCCACCAGCTGGAAATGAAGCGTCACCTGAGAACCTTTAAAAAGGAGAATAGAGGCATGCACAGGGGCTGGAAAAATTTGGTGAACGATAATATATTTTTGTAATTTCAGAATTGAGAATATCTTGTAAAGCGCAACTCTCTACGATTTTTGTAAATTCTGCTATAACAGTAATTCTCTCATGTATATTGAATAAATCAGAACTATTTTTTTTTCTTCTCTGTAAAAATAGACCCAAAAAAGTTGAGGGCTATCATTGAATGGCCTACTCCAAGAAGCACTTTTGAAGTGAGATCATTTCATGGTCTAGCCAGTTTTTACAGGAAATTCATCAAAAATTTCAGCAGTATTTGTGCACCCCTTACAGAAACAATGAGAGGGGATAGAAAAGACTTTAAGTGGACCTTAGGAGTAGACAAGAGCTTTGATATGTTGAATATGAATGTCACTGAGCAACCTCTTTTAGAACTTCAAAATTTTAACAAGGTATTTCAGGTGGACTGTGATGTCAGTGGCAGTGCCATAGGAGTTGTGCTGAGTCAAGAAGGCAAGCCTGTTGCTTACTTTAGTGAGAAAATCAATGAGGCCAGGAAGAAGTATTCAGTGTATGACCAAGAGTTGTATGCTATAGTTCAGGCCCTAAAGAAGTGGAGACATTATTTACTGCCAAAAGAATTTATGTTATATACTGATCATTAGGCCTTACAGTATATAAATAGCCAGGGAAAACTGAACCATAGGTACTTGAAGTGGGTTGAGTTTCTATAGATTTATTCCTTTGTGTTGAAGCATAGGAGTGGAAAGTCCAACAGAGTTGTAGATGCCTTGAGTAGAAGGCAGAGTTTGCTGACAGAAATGAAGGTGGAAGTGTTAGGATTTGATGAATTGAAGGGTTTGTACCCTAAAGATCTCGATTTTGCAAAAGCCTGGAAGGCTTGCTTGGCACCAGTTACCTTGGACAGAACCAAGTGGTTGGATTTTATGATCCAAGATGGAATGTTGTTCAAAGGAAAACAATTATGCATTCCAATAAGTTCCATGAGGGAAAACCTAGTCAAAGAAAAACATAGTGGAGTATTGGCTGGGCACTTTGGTCGAGATAATACCATTGCCCTTGTGAGCAAAAATTATTATTGGCCGCAACTGCAGCAAGAGGTGCAAAAATTTATGCAGAGTTGTAGATTCTATCAGATGGTGAAAGGTGTGAGACAAAACACCATATTATATCAGCCGTTACCTGTACCAGAGAAACCATGGGAAGATGTCAACATGGATTTCATTCTTGGTCTACCAAGGACATAGAGGGGAAATGATTCCATATTTGTGGTAGTTGATAGGTTTTCAAAGATGGCACATTTTATCCCTTTTCAAAAAACTAATGATGCAGTTGCAGGTTTGTTTTTCAAAGAGGTGGTACAACTGCATGGTCTATCGAAGAGTATCGTTTCTGACAGAGATACCAAGTTTGTTGGTTATTTCTGGAGAACCCTGTGGAAGAAACTAAAGATATATTTGAAATTCATTTTAGCATACCACCCACAGATAGATGGGCAAACAGAGGTGGTAAACAGAATTTTGGGTAACCTATTGAGGTGCTTGATAGGAGATAAGCCCAAAGGATGGGATCTGATTTTACCATAGGCGGAGTTTGCATATAACAATTGTGTCAACAGGAGTACCAACAAATCTCTATTTCAGATAATATATGGAAGCAGTCCAAGAAATGTTTCTGAGTTAAGGAAGTTGAATACAGGGGAAAAGTGCAAGTCTTGAGAGTCGAGGATTTTGTAGAGCATCTGAAGAACCTGCATGAAGAAGTGAAGAAGCATATTGCTAAAATGAATACGCAATATAAGATGAAAGCAGACCAAAAGTGGTGGTTTAAGGAATTCAAAGTGGGAGATGAAGTGATGGTCCATATGAGAAAAGAAAGATTTCCTGCTAAAACCTATGACAAACTAAAGATGAATTTTGGACCGTGCAAAATCCTAGGAAAACAGGATTCAGGCAGTGCAAATGAAGTAGAATGGCCAAGTGGGTTAAACATAACACCCGTGTTTAATATTTCAGATTTGGTGAAATACCATGAAGGGGATAGTAGTGAGACACCAAGTGCAGATTTGTGGAGTATTCCAAAATCTACTCCAACCACAGATGAGATAGAGGAAATATTGGACACAAGAGAAGGCAGAAGTACCAGAAACATATAGTATTTTGAATATTTGGTCAAGTGGAAGGGCAGACCAGTAGAAGATGCAACTTGGCTGACAAAAATGGAGGTGGATCGCTTGGGTCTTCCTCTAATAGTTGAAAATTGAGGATCACTTCTCAAATCAACCCTAGGTGTCTGATGCAGGAGCATCCAGGGCAGCACTGCAATCTTGCATCAACAAAAAAAAAAAAAAAAGGAAACAAGATCTCACCAATTACGCAAATCAAGTGACTCAAAATCCAACTCAAATGTTAAGTCAAGATCTCACCAATTATGCAAATCCTATTGGAACTAGCAATAACATAGCTCAACCAAAAGAGATTTATTCAGAGGTTGAAGAACTCAAAAAGATAGTTCACAAATTGAGTAATGATTTGGTTCAAAAATAGAAGTATGAATCCCATGCCCCTCACCCAAATAAAAACTCCAACAATAGAGGGAGACAGTGGAATACGAAGCCAAATAATGGGGGTGTGCCTTCCCCTATTTCTAATCAGATAGATACTTCCGTAGGACCAAGTCACTCTAGTTACATTCTTAATATTTTTGATTTTGCATGGGAAAAGGGGTGTAGATTGCATAATACAAAGGAGCATAATGAAAGGAATTGTCTCAAAATTGCTAGGTATACCCATTGTCTCCAAGCTCAAGTGGATGATTTGGAACTTGTGCCAAATAAGGGTCCACACCAACATCAACAAGGAGAGGACAAAATTTTGGTGGTAGGAACTCTATATCATCAAGAGAGTGACAATGAGGAAGGTGAAGATGAATGGGATGAGAAACATGTTGATGAATCAGAAGATGAAGAAGAAGTACTTGAGCATCACAACTTGTTCTTGGAAGGAACTCTCGATGAGAAGCTTGGAACTAATGATCAAAAAATTCTTCACCCTCCAAATTGTGATGAAATTAAATCATGGGTTACTAATTTGGACAATGATAGCCTTACAAATTTGAATTCAAGAAACAACCCACTTTTGAAAATTATTGAATCATCTAAAGAAGGTGAAGGTGAATTTGATGAGAAACACATTGACGAATTGGAAGATGTTGAAGAAGTAGTTGAATGTCACAACTTGAACTTGGAGGATGATTACTATGATTCATGGAAGAAATGGGAAGAATATTATCAATCTAAATCTTCTAATAAACTTGTTATGCAGGATAACTCAATTGCTTCCTCACATGAGGATACTATAAATCCTGTACAATTTGAGAAATTTTTGGAAGAGGAATTCGAATCTCATCAAATTTTGGAACATGATAAGGATTCTACAACCATGAATCAAGAAAGAGAGTCATTTGCTTTATATTCCTTTGAAGGAAAAGAAATTGAAAATCTTGATCCACTTACTTGTGCTACAATGACTATGCCATTTGAAAATGAGAAAATTACAAAACCTAAATCATTTGTGTTTGATATCATTGATGATCCAATTGAAAATATCACGTTACCCAAAATAACACAAGTGATTGATCATGAAAATGTGTTAGTTAACCCACCCCTAGATAGACAAGATTTATGGTTTGAAAGGGATGGACATATTTTCAATTGGGTACCTAAGTTTGGTGCCTTTGATAAACAAGTCATGTAGAAAGAACAAGTGCTACATGATGATGAATGTCATGAGAGAAAAGAGGAATTTTCAAATCCTCTTCAAGTAAGGTCAAATGAAAACATGCCAAAGGTAAAATCTCACCTTTTTGGTTTCACCATGCAAAATTCGAATGAAGATTTGCCTAATGAATGGTTTGATTCAAATATTATTAATGTTATGGCTTTATTGAATGAAAATGAAAGCTTATTTTTACACCATGAATCAAAGTGCGGAATGGATATCTTAAAGAATAGACATAAAGGAATTGAATATCAATCATTGTCTAATCAATTTGAAAAATTGAAACTCCACCATAGGATTATTAATGAAACTAAATCAAATTGGTATGGTGAGAGGGGCAAGTGGAAGTTTGTTTCTTTGTTTGGTTTGATATTGTTTTTTTTGGATTCCTGCAAAACTTGGTATGCGTATAACGTCATACGTCTTTTAAAGAATTCCAATCAGGTTTGGGATCTAGGAAAATAATAATCCAAACTTTTGCACCATCGTGCATTGTATTGTACATTTGTATAGACTTTTGGTTTTCATGTTTTGGTTTTGGATTGGATCTCACTTTGGTTTCAAGTTGTGTGTTGGTCCTTTGGACACTTTTGGTTTGTTTTTAAAAAAAAAAAAGCAAGATATCAACTTATGTCCTTATGAATGTTGACTAAGACCAGGAGAATATGAAACATCAAAATTGTATTGCATAAAGCTCCAAAAATATCACAAACACATTAAAGAATATCGTTTGGAACTTGTGATGCATGAAGTCGTCAGTTTTATAAATTATGGCAAAGTAGGTGGTATACTCCATCCGCATTTCAAAAGGAGCAATGCATTCATATCTCATGTACATTTCGCATTGCATATACATTTCATCTTAGTTGCATCTTCATTTCATGTACAATCATTGAAAAGGTGTCGAATCCTCTTAGGGTTATTACAAAACATATATTAAAAGGATCCTAAGGTTGGGAACTGATGCCCGAACTATCTTAAACCAAGCACATTCTACGCATATTAAAGAGGATCTTGAGCAAAATGGTCAAAACCTTAATTGGAAGAAAAGGTGAGGCGAAAGGAGTATTTAGTGTCTGTCCTATTATACAACATAATCCTTAAAATAATGATTTTTACCACTCCCATAGTGCTTAAAGCTTAAAATCAGAGTAGTAAGGATAGGGTTAAATCCCCATAGAACTTAGGTTGAGGATCGAACTCCCCAAAGATCTGATTTGACCTTCATGGAGTAGTAAGGATAGGGTCTAATTCTCATCTCGCTTAGGTTGAGAATCTAATTCCCCAAAGCTTCTATTTTGCCCACTCAAGAGCTTGAAATTCCAAAGAAAATATTTTTCATTTCATCATTAATATTGGATTGGAAGGATCGTACTACATGTCCCTTGCAAGGATGGGTAGTCATCCCCAAGGTCCAAGAAATCAAAAGTAGATCCAAATCATGGATTATGGGGTTAATCTCCACCGGGGCTATAGACGCCTGGCTGGCAGTGGAGTATGCTCATGCGTGGCAACACGTCTTGTCTAAAAGCAAGACTACTGATTGCTCAAACGGATAGGCTAGCCTGACAGTTTCATCCATAATAGGTTAAATCATTTTGTTCAAGATGAGGTAATGAACTCCAGATCAGAGTAGTAAGGATAGGGTCAAATTCCCATCTCGCTTAGGTTGGGAATCCGATTCCCCAAAGCTCTGATTTCACTTACACTTGCACATGGGTTCAAGATGGTAGTAGCACATAACCAACTTTGGGATCTAGTAAATTAATTCAGTATACATATATTTGGTCCTAAGAGGGTTTGACAGTTTTAATATGTTTGTTCATGATACTAGAAAGTCTGAGTATTTGCAAAACAAGTTGTTATATCTCTAACATAGTTGTCATACGTCAAATCCTGCACAAATCATTCATAGCCTTGCATACAAATCATAAGTGAAACTAACAATAGAAGGTTGAACGAGTTTCAAATGATAGGGAATGAAGCACATTGCACACACCGAGCTAATGCTTAATAATTCTAATGCTTCATGTATTTCTCATCTAGTTTTATTCTTGGGATATTTGCTGATGCTTGTATTTGAGTCTGTGTGTTTTTAGGTTGAGTTCTCACCGAAATGCTCGGGAGCATTTTCCAGCAGAGTCACCATTTGTTGTGGCTGCTCCACAACGTACCCCAAAATTGGGGACCCACATTTTTGCATGTGTTCCAAGAAGACCGAAGTGGCCCATATGCTAAAGATCAAAGAAAAAACAAAACACCACAAGGAAAAAAAGTGTCACGATATCGCGACATGTTGCACGATCGCGGCCAAAAGAGAAAAAGTGTCACGATATCACATGTTGCACAATCGCAGCCAAAAGAGAAAAAGTGTCGCGATATCGTGACATGTTGCAGTTTCACGGCCAAAAGAGAAAAAGTGTCGTGATATCGCGACATGTTGCATCGTCACGGCAAAAAGAGAAAAAGTGTCGCGATATCGCGACATGTTGCATTGTCATGGCCAAAAGGGAAAAAGTGTCACGATATCGCGACATGTTGCATTGTCACGACCAAAAGGGAAAAAGTGTCACGATATCGCGACATGTTGCATCATCGCGGCCAAAAGAGAAAAAGTGTCGCGATATCGTGACATGTTGCATCATTGTGGTCAAAAGAGAAAAACTGTCGCGATATCACGACATGTTGCATCATCATGGAAAAAAGAGAAAAAGTGTCGCGATATCGCGACATCGTGGCCAAAAGAGAAAACATGTCATGATATCGCGACATGTTGCATTTTTGCGGCCAAAATAGGAGAAATAAAAAGTGTCGTGATATCGCAACATGTTGCATTTTTGTGGCCAAATGAGAAGAGAAAGAACAAGAAATAAAAGTGTCGTGATACCACAACATGTTACATTTTCATGGCTAAAAGCAACAAAAGAGAGCAAGGAGGCAAAAGTTTCGCGATATCGCAACATTTTCCATTTTCTCCAAGGTAACAGACTTGCATAGTGACGTGGACATAAGGACAAAACCAATGAATAAGACAACGCATTACATAAGGAATATTTAATGATTTGAAATCATTTAAGATGGTCATTACACGTGGAAGGAAACGAACGCAAGCCCATGTGGAGAAAATGAAACGAAGGTCCACAATATAGAAACGAAAAGTTTTTTGGAAACCAAAATGCATGCATGCATAGGGGAAGGTGAAACGAACAGCCATTGGAAAATTAAATGAAAAGCTTCCTGAAAAGTTTTAAATATGCCATTCAAAGAGGCTAGAAGGGGTTGGAAATTTTTGCAAGCAGAGTTGCAGAGTTGAAGGTAAGAGGGCCATTCTGGACTTGTTTGAGTCGTTTTTCTTCCATGGACTGGTTTGGGAAAACCAGAAGTTTCTGTTATTGTAAAATGACAATTTTTTAATACAGAATTTCAGAAAGTTGCATCTTATAGACAAGAAATGAGGAGTCATTTTTTGCATGCAATATTAAATGTCTATTTTTCCCCTTTTCAGATTTTAGGCTTGTAAATGGAGTTTATGCAAGTTTTCTTGGTTGCTTCATGTGAATGTTTAAATCTGAAAAACCTCATTTAAAACCCTAGGAGCCAACACTTAGCTTATCCGTATTATGCTTGTTTTGCAGGTCCAATAGGTTAGGTTGCATGCATGAAAACCTCACATCTTCGATTTTGTCGAAATAGGATAGCATCATACTAAATGCATTTTATTTTTAGTTTTCTGCATTTCATTTTCATTTTCTGCATTTTATTTTTTTCCAGAAATTTCAACTTATTTTTAGGCATTAAAATAAACATTTAAAAATTTTCAAAATCCAAAAAAAATGAACAATCATTAAAGTTTCATGGTGAAATAAACCAACATTGCCCCTTGTTTACAGTTACTTGCAATCACTAAGGTGTTCCAAGCATTTAAATTGAATATCTTTATTTGATATTACTAATACACATATGCAAATGCTAATACAACGGAGACCTTGGAGAATTTGTTTATTTAATTTCTT
>JAQPPZ010014180.1:0-71721 GCA_028583015.1 Wollemia nobilis
GCTTCTTGACCTCACAAAATTGCTATGAAAGTGGTTAAGACCACTGTTTGACCTCTGAGGGCTGCCCTGGGGGCTGTGTTTGTCAAAGCGATCAGTGTTTGCAGTCACATAATCGGATTGGTGTTGTTTTGGTGTCTACAATTTTATCTTGATTTTAATATCTAGAATATATCTTTCTTACTCAAAATATTATGATGTTCACTAAGCAACTCCCTTTCCTATGAGCTTGTATTAATTTCATCACCTTTGTAAAATTTTGAAAGTTTATCTTTTAGTTCTTAATTCTTCTCAAAATATTTCCAAAGGTGTTCTTGTTCCATTCTTTTAATATAGATGTCATAGCTTTAATTTAGTTAGAAAGAGCATACAACACATCATTACCTAAAGAATTCCATGTTTGAGCTATCAGGTCAACAAATTGAGGATGGTATTCCTACATCTGCTCATATTTAAAATATAATTTTTTTAATTCACTTACCACCATTTTAATTCTTATTGTCTAGTGATCTGAACCAAACCCTGTTAAGGTATTAATTCTAGCACAAGTTCCTTTATCTAGCCAATGGTCTAAGAGAATACATTTTGGCCTCTCCTATTGATGGTCCAAGTATAGTTGTCTTCTTCAAACTCAAATTTCCATAGATTATTGTTATAAAAGCTGAGAAATATTTCATACTTTTGGTTAGTTTCCTAATTCCTCAAAATTTTTCATTCAGATTGGGTATGGCATTAAAATATCCAATGATCATGAATCGTATTTCTTAGTCTTTACTTTTCATAAAGGCTTCAATCCCACTCTAAAATTATAATCTACCTGAATAATTTGTAGATCCATAGATATTGATAAGGATAAAGTGAATATCTACAAAGTAGCAAGTGACTAAAGGGGCTATCTAATGCCTAGTTTTATGAATGATTACACAAGATGATGTATGAGCGTCCAATGGTGTAAGAGTGATCTTGCATCATCCAAAAAAGTGTAATGGTTTTTATTATATTATAATTTTTTTAGTTTTTTAGGGTATGGAAAAATAGACTTAACGGTGAAAGAATCACCTCAATATCTTGAGCGGTTTGGGAGATATGTAAATTTTAAGGTGAAGACCCTACCAAAAATAGTGAAAATCCTACCACTAAAACTTGAAGGTCAATTTTGAAGGTCTTAGAGGCCTCATAGAGGGCTGAAATTGGTCGTAATATCTTTTGGACTATTACTAGGTTGTAAATCATTTCGAGATATTTTCGAAAACATGTACTAATAGTCATTTTGAGCAACGAGCGAGGAGTTATGACCTTAGGAAGTTTACCCCTAAAATTCAAATTTCGAATGAATTGTTCTAGGCAGGAAAATGGGAAAACATGGTATTAGAGGAAAATTTTGAAATTATAAAGGGGTTTGGTCTGTATATTCATTTTTATGAAAAGAAATACAAAGCTTTGGCTTAGATACTAATTTTTCTCTATTTTTTTAGTATATTTATTGTGTTATGTTATTGCAGTTTTGCTTCAAGTGGAATTATATTAGGAGTTCCTAAGTGTGTAGAAATATTGTTGAAAGTGAGGTAGTTTACACTAGGATTTGTGGTTAGGGTTTGTAAGAAATATGAACAGAATGCCTCCACAAATAAACTGTGGTGGTGGGAGAAATGTTGTGTTGCCATAAGAGGATTTTAGAGCTTTGTAGATGCAATTTTAGGCTATGTAAGAGTATTTGTGTAGAGGGTTTGAGCTAAGAAGAAAAATAGAAATATTTTTTTGAAAATAGTAATTACTAAAAATGAAATTTTTTTAAAGAAAAAATAATTTGTCGAAAATAGTAATTACTAAAAACAAATTTTTTTTGACAAAAAATAATTTGCCAAAAATAATTCTCTTGCCAAAGGCACATAAACATGAGGTTATGACTTAACCTTTTGTATCCAACATGTTGAGAATCCCATAAAACATATAATATGATGACCACCATTTATCCTCCAAATATAAGAGGAAAGTAGTTGAATAATGAAATAACAAGAAAATCTTGGAATAATCAACCCCTATTGTTAGAAAGTGACCCATAGGAAAAAGGTATAGCTTGTACTAATTATCCAAAATCTACTCTTCTTATGGCTAAAAAATCATTCATAGCATTGTAACAAGTCTTAAAACTAATATCAACAAATTATAGATATTGAAAAATTATGCAATTTAAAATGAATTCGCTGAAAAAGTTGATGACCTTCATGAAGTTGGTCCTATTTATAGATAAAAAATAAAAAATTAAACCTCCAAAACATCAATGGAATATATCAATGAGTCTAGGAATACTGCTTGAAAAATCCAGATTTGGAAAATGTTGATGCTTACCACTTGCATTGTAATTGAAAAATTGAATATTGACAATTATTTACTTTAAAATATGGAAGAAAAACTTGCTATATACATATATACCAAAAATATTATTGAGTTATTTATATCCAATGGTATTTTAACCTTTCACCTATTATGAGAAAAATACCTTAATCTTATGTACGTAGCCACATGAATGCTCATAGCCAATTGAACATAAAGTTTTATCTCCCAAAACACATAATTAATATTTGTAGCAAGCGTCAAAAATAAACAAATAAATGACACCTAAAATCTAATTTTAAACATGATAACTCCCCATAAGGAGGGTTATTACCACCTATCATGATACTAAGGCTATTGGCATTGAGCAAGTTTGAATGGGAAAATTATCATCAAATGGAATACAAAGTCTAAAAATAAAATATATCTTACATAGCATTTTGAACATAATAACTTATTTAGACAATACCTTTTCACTATCCATAAAACCATAAATTATATATGGAATAAAATTTATAGTTGTTCATCTAGCTAATGATCTAAACAACATAAAAAATAGTATATTTATTAATAATCAAACTGATGAGCTTCTATGTAAAATAAAACTATCCAATTGTTGGGCCAAATGATACATTAGAGTTAATGATGCACTTTTATGTATATGATGAAAGAGTGATTTTAAGTGAAGAAATATAAATAAAAATTTCTCATGGTCTGAGCACATAATCAAGTGCAATAAATGACATTATCAACCATTGCACCAAGATACATGATTTTATTTAATATCATTGGATAGAAGTAAAAATATATCATCCTTCATAAAGAACGAATCATTGTACCACATAAAAGAGAACACCTCAACCAAGCTTCTAACTCAAAATTAATACTTTTTAAACTAAATGCCTTTCCATTGGACTAATGAATTTTATATCTACCTCTACCTTATAAAAAATTAATTCTTGTGAGTATGCCATGAACAAAAAATTACACATCCCTATCCACTTTTTACACAAAAACAAATATTCGATGGAATGTTCTTATTTTTAAATTTAAAAAATTGAAGTGTTTGGAAATAAAAATGAAGGTATTAGACAACAAGATCATAAAGTGCTAAATTGATACCCTAGGAAATTTTATGGTAAGTCTAAAAAAACTATTATTTCATCCATATCTACCATGGTTTTCCTTATATATCCTTTTGCGTGATTGAGTGACGTTACATTGTATTGGTTATGATACCATGTCTAAATTCATAATAATTTCTATGAAAATTTAGAAATATACATTTAGCATAATCATGTGCCAAAAGAAGAAAAATAAAAGAGCATATAGATGAAAATAGAGAAAGAGATAAATAAAATGGACAAATATAATCAATAGAAGAAATGAGTGGGTGACTAGAAACCCCCATGATCACACATTATAAACTAATATACACTACACCAAAAAAGGCTTTTAATGATGGCTAAAATAAGGTGGGTTTTTATGGTGGTAAAAAAATGCCTTAATAGATCCTAAAAGGGTGGTTTAAAACCACCCTCTTAGGGTAATCACCTTCTTAGGGTGACCCTAAGAGGTTGGTTATAAACCACCCTTTTATTGCTAAGACTTTAGTTTAAAACCACCCTCTTCGGTCACCCTATGTGGGCTGTTTTAAACCACCCTCTTAGGGCAAGGTTTAAAAAAAATGAACAATGCAAGGGAAATCAAATTGTTGTGTGGAGAGGTTCATAGACAAAGGGAACCTAGTGAACCACAAGTTGTTTTGAGTATGAAGGACAATATTCTAGATGTTATATGATAGGATATTTGTCATCAATGATGTGAAGCTCAATATAACCCTACCTTAATTTTGCATCAACTACGATGATGAACCCAATAGACAGGACCTCTTCATCTCCACAAATATCTATACCAACCCAAGAGATCATGCTAAATTATTCTTCCTTTATTTCATCCTTTTTAATGATGATCTTAAGCACATGCATGCATGGGATCTAAAACTATGATGGACACCATGAAGTGTTGAGGGACTTCAAACCCTAATTTCTACTCCTATGGAGTGTTGAGGGATTTTGAACCCCCTTACTACTATACCAAGACTTCATAGTTTATTTTTTTCAAATGCTAATTTCGTTTGAATTTTTTACTCTAGTGGATTATCTATGCACTGAACATTTTATGTTTTCCTGAGTCCTTCTTGCTCTCTCTTTATATTTGAAGCTTAGTGAAATCATTGTGAGACAAAAATTCCCCTTCTTTGGTATGTATGAATTTTTTATTCTTATCCAAGTGAAATCCATTACCTTAAATTTTGTGTAACTTTTTTAAGAAGGTTAAAATATCCTAAAACTCACAATGATGCAAATTGTGGGATGAGTTCTTGATCAAATTAAGGTCTAAAGTGTAATGAGTTATTTACATTACCCATTGGTATGGTCCTTCGTGTGGCAAGGTTGATGGGATCATAAATAATTATGAAATACCTTATTTGTTAAGAAAAGCATTTTGATGTTTTCATTCTCCTTTTTTGTTTGTGTGATATTTTTTTGGTCTTCAATAATGTTAAAATTTGAACATGCTTTTGCAGTAATATTTCCACCATTCATGACCCTTGCAAATTTTGTGGGTTGTAGTGTTTTGGATGGTTATGATGAGATGAGAGGGTTTGTGGTAGTTTTATTAATAGTTATGCTGATATGAGAGGGCTTTTGGAAATTTCATCAATTTGTAGCAGGTTGATTAGAAGTGGGACAGTTCACAATCAAAATAATTTAAAAAAATGCAATGGTGATGGTTTTGGGTATATTGGTTTCGACATACCAGCTCTTCTAGATATGAACTCTACCTTGTGTATTCTTTGAATCAACTTGTTGTCCTTTAAAGTTCTATTTTTTATTTATTTAAATAAAATAATAATAATGATAAAATTTGATAGATTTGGGTGAAAGACATTGATAATGTAACAATGTTTCTTTCCCAGGTGAGGATGGGTATCTTTAGCTACAAATTAAACAACATGCAAGAAATCATAAGGCATGGAAAATCTACCTTGCAACTATCTTACAAATTCAAGATGGTTTTGCAACTTTATTACACCAAGAAACATAATCTACATTCCAAAAATTCGACATATACCTTTGAAAGTGATAAATGACCCAAGAAAAGGAACTAAAAGGCACTCAAAATGCTGGAATGCAAATTCTAGGTAGGGGAAGAGTAGAAAAGTCTAGAGGAGGATATGAGAACATTGTACTAGACTTTAAAAGCAAGCCTATAGTCACTATGACTTTGACATGCACCATTTGTTAATAAAATCTCTATAAAAAACTTTTTTGTTTCAATTTTAATAAAGGATGCAAATTCTACCTATGAAGATTTATTTTTCTATAAGGGTTTCTTCATATTAAATGGTTGTTCATGCTTGTTTATGTGATGGTTGATGTCTATTTGAGTTTGTGCTTTAGCATGTAGCATAACTGTTATTTTTTCTAATTGGTTATATGGGATTGAAATGGACCCCACCCACATTACATAATGACCATGTAGCATTATTATAACAAATTGAAAATTATGCATATATCGTCTTGGCAAGATTCAAATCTAGGTCTCCTTTTAAAGTGAAGGAATTTAACTGGTCAACCTTATTCTATTTGATTTCTATAGTTGTTTATGTTCTAAAAATTAACTAGTTTTGCAACTAGAGTAGAGCTTATTTGCATTAATTGTATGGTGAACTAATTTCAAAATTTATGAATAGAGTTAATGCATCACAAAGATGTGGTTTTATATCAATGGTTTTGTGGAGTGTAATATATTTAGTTATCTCAAAAAACTTATTAAGGCTAATAGATTCATTCTCACTGCAAGGGACCTACACCATTTGGAGTAGTTTAATCAGTTGAATCAAAGATATCATAACATGAAATTGTTTAATCATAAATCCTTTGATGACTTGCCATATTTTGGTGCAATATTATAAATACAATTTGTTTGTCTTTTTCTTTCTTTATTAGTTTATAGAGAAATGCATTGTTTCTCTATTTTTTGAAGTTTAATGATTCAATTCATCTAACATCCTATATTTTGTGTATTTCTTGTATAACATAAATTTAATATGCACTTTGTGGCTTCCACATGGATGTTGTTAGTTGGCCTCTTTGTCAATTCTATGTGGTGCTATTTTTATTTTCTAAGTTATCCATTTTCGCATGGCATTTTCCATTACCTCATGCAAACTATTATACAATAAGCTTTTAATTTGCTTTGCTCATTCCTACTATGTGTTTAAGAACTTGTTGACATTCCTCTACTCTTATATTTGATTTTTGTTTTTCTAGGACCTGGATACTGGATTTTTTTTCCCCCCCTTCTTGTCCAAAATTTAGAATGGCATATTTTTCCTCTTCTCTCGGATACAAACACATGAAATTTCATTAGATTGTGCTTTGATGTTAAAAGAGGACGACTATGGAAGGTTGTGGAGGTAAATATATTTTTCAGTCAGCATGTCATTATTTAGAATTTATTTTATTTTATTTTTACTTTGTTAATTATGCTTAATGAAGTGAAGTATACCTAGATATTCTTCCTTCATGCTAAATATTTATGAGCTTTACGGTATAATGGTTGTACAATACTATGATTTTATATACAATGCGATGTTTCCTAATATCCCAAAAAGGGGTTTGCTCATTCATGCTATGTGTTTAAGAAATTATTTACATTCTTCTACTCTTACATTTGGCTTTTGTTCTTTTGGGACCTAGATACTGAATTATTTTTATTTCCACCTTCTTATCCAGAATTTGCAATGGTATATTTTCCTCTTATCTTAGCTACAGATGCATGAAATTTCATTAGATTGTGCTTTAAAAATTGATGACTGTGGAAGTTGGTTTACAATTACTCAAAAGGTGGGCTATTAAATTCATATTTCAAGTCATGAAGAAAATTTTAAAATAAAATTGATGAAAAACATCTGGTTTTAGAAAATATCATTCTTATATGTGCCAATGACCTTGTTAAATATTCTTCATATGGTCTTTGTTTTTAGGCATGCAGTACTTCCATCATCTTGCATCATATGTTCTTAGATTAAATATATTTGTTTTTTGGAGGAAGGGTCGAGTCTATACATTTCTTACATTTGTTTTCCAACACTAACTCACCTCTAAGCTTTTAAAATTTCTTTGTCTATAAATTTCTTACATTTGTATTCCAACACAAACTCACCTTTAAGCTTTTAAAATTTCTCTAAATTTTCCAAAAAAAAAACAACCATTGAAATGACCATTTTAGTTTTTGAAATCCTTTTACTGTTTATGGCGTGTCCTGAAGTCTTTATTAATAAATATGTATTCCCAAGTAGTGAAGTTTTGAACAAGTACATGCTACAAGTCATATGTTAATATTCATAGGGTCAACATAGTTTTTTGAATCCTATTTACTGTTTATGGCACATATTGAACGTGTCCTCTAAGTCTTTATTAATAAATATTCCCAAGTAGTGAAGTTTTGAACAAATACATGCTACAAGTCACATGTTAATATTCATAGGGTCAACTTAGTTTTTGGAATACTTGAAGTTTTGAACAAATACATGCTACAAGTCACATGTTAATATTCATAGGGTCAACTTAGTTTTTGGAATCCTATTTACTGTTTAAGGCACATATTGAACGTGTCTTGTAAGTCTTTATTAATAAATATGTATTCCCAAGTAGTGAAGTTTTGAACAAATATGCTACAAGTCACATGTTAATATTCATAGGGAAGGGTCAACTTAAAAAAACTCATTTTTCATTTATATTTTAGTTAATGGGAAGAATGTGTTAACCTTCGTTTGCCATTAAAATATTAATGGAAAGAATGTGTTAACCTGGCATTAACATCACTTACTTTCTTCTACGTTTTCCAGACGCTATGGCAATTATCATCAGAAATAATTTTATGTCATTTTAAGGTTACGAGGAGTTAAATTCTTTCACATGTTTGCAGGGCTTACATTCTATTATCGACGTTGTACATGGTTTACTATTATTGTATAGGGGTTATTTTATTCATATTTAAAATTATTAAAAAAAAAAGAAATTGACGAAAACAACTGGTTTAAAAACAACATTCTTACATATGCCAATGACCCTGTTTAAGATTCTTCATTGGGCTTTGTTGTTAGGTATACAATACATGCAGCATCTATTTCTGGATTTAGCATATTTGTTTCTTGGGTGGAGAGCTCAGTCTATATATTGCTTACATTTGTTTTCCATCACTGATTCACCTTAAAGCTTTTAGAAATTCTCTAAATTTTTCAAAAAGAAATCATTGATATGGCTATTTATGCACATTTTGAACATGTCTTTAAGTCTTTTTTATTCGATCTGTATTCCCAAATGGTTTAGTTTTGTACAAATACACGCAATACGTCACATGTCAATATTCATTGGGTCAACTTTCAAAAACTCATTTTTTATTTATATCTTAGTTAATGGTGAGATTGTGTATAGCATTGACATCACTTACTTTTCTTCTTTTTTTGTTTGGCAATTATCACAAGGAATGATTTTGTGTCATTTTAATATTGGTAAGAGGTAAATGCTTTTACAGACTTCTAGGCCTCGTATTCTACTTCTGAGGTCTACTGGGTTACAGTGTTTTGCTTAATGAATTCAGTTTGACATCATCACCTGAAGCTACAATGACAAACAAATGAAAATTTGGAGGTATTGGGTTTGAATTTTACACTTTTATTAGTGGTTCGAATCTTACAACTCGCTATAAACTTAGGAGCCTAATTTTCGCGAGTTCTCCGAAACTCGCGATAAACTCGGCAAAAAAATCGGGGAGCTTAATTTTCGCGAGTTATCCGAAACTCGCGATAAACTCGGCAAAAAATCGGGAAAAACTCGTGAAAGGAAACATCGAAAAAAAATAAAAAATATAATAAACAAACAAATAATTTTTTAACGTAACTTCACGCTCTCAATTCCGTGTCCTCCGGTGTCCTTGGCATTGGGAGGAGACACATAAGATCACCGCTACCCATTTTAGTTTGCGGAACATTAGGAAATAGATAATCCTAGACAGAAATTAGCATTTACCCATAATATACCACCGTAGATAAGCCTCAACAGAAATTAGCATTTACCCATAATGTAGCACCTTTCTAATCTCAGCCCCGCGATAGAAATTAGCATTTACCCATAATGTTGCACATTTCTAATATCAGCTGGTAATTATGAGACATTTTTAATGTCAGTCCCTCCAAAGAATATAGCATTCAGGCATAATGTCCCACTTTCAAATCTCAGTCCCTTTAATCTCAGTCCCTCGATAGAAATTAGCATTTTCGCATAATATCGAACTTTCTAATCTAAGCCCTTCGACAAAATTAGCATTTACGCACTTTCTAATCTCAGCCCCTCGACAGAAATTAGCATTTACGCACTTTCTAATCTCAACCCCTCGACAAAAATTAGCATTTATCCGTAGTGTCTCGCATTTCTAATCTCGACCCCTCGACAAAAATTAGCTCACATTTCTAATCTCGGCCCCTCGATGGAAAATTAGCATTTACCCATCAGCCCCTCATACCCCGGGCCTGCGAATCCTTAGACTTAGAAAACGGCATCTCAGTGCCCGAGTCGTAAACAAGGCCCGCAACGCATACGTAGAGGCGGAGATAAGCACCGCGTATGAGTCGTTGTATAGCTATACAGTGCAGAGGTGTGTCCAATTGGTGTCTCATTAAGGGTAATGTTTAACGATCTGAAGTTTGCGAGGTCTTATCAATTATGGTTTAATGGTGTGGAGAAATCTTCAAGTTTTATCAATTAAGGCTTAATAGTGGAGAAATCTTAAAGTTTTATTAATTATGGTTTAATGGTGTGGAGACTTGTTTATGACATATTAATGAGCTTTGTCTAGGGTTTGTGCTTTTATTTTTATTTTTATTTATTTATTTATTTTTTATTTTTTATTTTTTATGTGCTGATTTTGATCGAGTCTATGTATTGTGGTTGCAGCTTCTAGAGGGCCTTCGTATTTTGAGCACTTGTAGTTCATATTTATCACTTTGATTGTGGAAGACTGAAGAAGGAGGAAGGCAAATTTCCAACAAGCATAGATAAAAAATTAGCATATACTTTTTGATGGTGCAAATATACTTATTAAAACAAAATATTTAATTAAAATTTATTTATATGTCTTTCACTACCATCCTTCCCCTGCCTCTTCCTTGCCTCGGCCTTGGCCCTTGTAACACCCCAAATCTTCCCAATTGGTTCTCCAATCATCCCAAGTCTTCCCACTTGGTTGTCCAATATCAGAGGTTTCATTATGAGAAATTTTTTTCTTTATTTTATTCTTTTCTAATTCATTTTCTAGTATGAGCATGTTAAATCTATCTTCATGAGTGTCATTCCATTGTAGTCGAAATACTCATGAGATCGAGATTGGCCAAATCTCGTATAGTTGCCCATTTTGAACTTCACTCTCCTCCCGAGATCCTAAGTTCAGGTAGTGGGTTTCTTTTCCTCTAGGGCCCATAACACCTAGAGGTGTGGTGCATAACTTTACCATGTCTTAACATGAATCCAAAAACTTATGTCTTGTACTTATATCATGTAAGACTTAGCGCATACATGCTCGAGCTAGGCGATCATCCAATCTCCATGGAGCATCATCTAGGGTCTTACCAATACCTTGGTAACCACCCGATATTTTGTGTTGATTAACCAACACGATGTCCCATACCATCATGTTGTCGGTATTACCTAGTCAAGCACAATTCACCACTCATCACTAGTAGGGATAACCTAGAAGAGATACCCATACAACCCTTCGTTACCTCCCATTCTGACCTTTTTCCATCAGAAGTATAGTTAGAGCCCTGATTTATGATGGTTGCCTACCCGCAAGCATCACTAATAATTATCTCACAGGATTGTCCTTCCCACAATCTTGATATATTATTAAGGTTGTCCTACCCACAACCTTAGGTTGCGAGTTAAGATTGTCGTTCCCACAATCTTGAAAACTCTCATTCAAAGGTTTATCTAAGTTTTGTTTGTTTAGTAAAGTTTATCTATGCAATGGTTTGCCAACGTAACAATTTCCTCAAAAGTTCATAAGCTTAACTATATGTACATTATAAGTTTACTAATAATCATTTGGTTACAAGTATACTTTCTTTTAAAAGAGTAACATAAGAGAGACTATGAAAAACAATATTGAAAACAACATCATAAAACCTTAAATCACTTCCCCTCTACAATAATCTTAAGAGTTTTCTTTACGTAGCCTTGAAATAGAGCAGGTTTAACCTATAAGTTTAATCACTCACAATGCAACCACACTATTGTATTATTTTAATATATGGTCTATTTCTCTTTAAATATAAGATCTAAAATAATATCGTTCTGCATTTCCTATGGGTAAACTCACATTGATTTACCTACCCATTATGCAGGTTTTAATTAAAGAATCTCAAAACTACACTATCATTCAACCATACAAGCTTAATTTAAAATGAACCCAAGATTACACTCCCACACTTTAAAATTTAATGTTAAGACTACTTTCATTTCTATTTAATTCCTTTTATACACAGAGAAACATTATAGTGTCAAGTCTTCTAAGTAAACATGTTCTAGATCTGAGTTTTCGCTGACTCCTCTATTTTTGAAAGCTATACTGCCATCATTTGTTTGGTAAAATATTTTCATTATTTTATCCAAAATTTTCCCATACAATTCCTCTAATCTTAGGCTCAGTTGATGGATTTTAACTAAATAATACTATAACATACATTGTACTCTAAACTCATGTTTGGTTTAACTCTATATGGATGGGGGGCCTCTTGAAGCACCAAAAAACCCCCAAAAACCCCCTAATCCCCCCCCCCCCCCCCGGGGGGTTAAAAAAATTTTTTTGGGGCGACTCCCCTCTCTCTCTAGGGGGGACGGAGGGGGGGGTCTTTTTTTGGTGTGGGGGGGGGTCATGTTAAAACTTAATTTGAGATTGTAAAAATTATTTGAAAAGCTTTATGTCAACTAGTATACCAGTGTCTTGTCTCATAGGTAAATTATACTTATAACTAGAATTTTCTTTGGCGACTCATAAGATCTATTTTTTCCAATTTCAATTATACTTATAATTGAATATCATCTATATTCAATTGCTCTATGAACACATGTAGATTTGTTTTAAAAACATTTGAATCGATAGATGTCATATGGAAAAGAAAAAATTTAAAATAATTTTAATTCAAAAACTATTCCACATATCAAAGGATTTATCATCTTAGTACAACATTTATAAAAGACACAAGTCTTTCACCCCGAACGTAGGTCTATTCTTCAATATACATAAAATATAAGACTGAATTGATTCACTACATCTACAATTTCACGGTGTGCTAGCATGCAACTCTTCCTGGACTATGTTTTTTGATATACAATTATTTAATCTCTCGGTATTTGATTTGAATTTCTATTAAATCAAACTTCATCAGAGTGAATCTCTTAAATCTCAATAGTTTACAACAAAGCATTTCCAGTCTTAGTTTTGACATCTAGATGCAGACTAATGCTTCTATTGGCAAGTCAAAGACTCTGGTTATATTTTTTTCTCCACAGAGCTTTAGTCCTGGTGTGGTTTTTCTGATAATATCTCAAGGAATCAGAGTGGCCATTCTAACTTGACATGCAACTATCCTAGCATGCATACATCATTTTATTTTCCAACACAACATGCAGACACTCAAAAGCCATCATACACCATAGCTTTAAAATAACATGCAAATATCACATAAGCTTTCCAACATAGCATGCAAAGGTGCAGTCACTCAAAAGCCATCATACACCATGAGATTTTAAAATAGCACGCAAATGTCACATAAATTTTTCAACATAGCATACAGAGGCAAAATAGAAAGTTTATTCATCATAGGTTCACAACAACCATATTTTGTTTTTATTTTTCAATAGTTCCTTTCTATCGCATGTGTCCTATTCCATACATGCTTGGAAATATTTAGCTTATCAACAGTTTTACCAAGTAATTTTAACTAAATTCACAAACATGCATTACATATTAATTTCCACATATGCACTGAAAGTAATCACTTCCATTTCAACACACCAAATGAAAATCAACTAATTCCTTACACAAGACATAATCAAGTAATGTATTAAACAATTCCACTTTTCCCATTAATCCCATTTTATTCTATAGATTGGGCCAGTTTGACTTTGATTAGCATTATATACACTTCTTGCCTCCCTAATCCCTTCTCCTTTGTTGCATTTGCTACGCGCTCCCGTAAACATGCCAATAACCATATCTACCTTCTCCTTCACTTCTTTCCCCCCAAATCTAGAAGATGGTCCCTTCTCCTTCGCATGGAAAACTGGCATTTGTTTTGAAACCCATCTATTCTAAATGTGCCAAGTGGTATCCACTTCTTCCACGTTCAACAACCATCACAATAATAATAATTTCCAACCATCACAATAATAATAATTTTGAGAAAATATCGACAATTCCATAATTACCTCATTAAAAGAATGCAAAACACAAAACAATATTTCCATAATAAAGGATGCAAAGCAATATTCCATAACAATCGTATTATTATTGTTATTATATTTTAATATACCATTGCTTAAATTACTTTATTTACCTTGTCTCAAAAGCAACAATAAAACATTAAATATTATTTGTTTTCAATACACTCATATGTTGATGTTTATTCATTTAATTATATATATATATATATATATTAATTTTAAATAAATAAATTTCTCAAAAATACACATTTCCCTTTTAGACTTTAGAACAATATTAATCATATATTTGTTCCATATTTATCCCATTAATTTTAAACTATGGCTCCCATGCATTTAAGCATTTTTATTGCCAACCAATATTTTAAACTATGGCTCCCATGCATTTAAAAATTTTCATTACCAACCAAACATCACAAATTCACAAATCATCAAACATCAAACACTCCTACAAATGCAACTACATGATATGCATTCTACATGGACCATTGGTGAATGCATTGCCTATAGGGTTATTTACCCCTATCAACTAGAGAATACACCACCGCTCATCATTTCCCTTGACTTACCTTGCATCGGAATAAAACTTCTACCCATTGAGGAGACCTCCTTCCTTTGCATTGCCCCGCCAGTAACAATACCTATCTCCTGCATCCACAAATACATTAGCAATATCTCATCCTTGCAGACAAATTAGGCGTATAATAAAATAGGTTTTTGGAGGGTTGTTACATACTCCCCCTAAGATTAAACACAGTCCCTGTTTGCATTTCCCATTGAAGCATAAGAAACAACATTGCCATGATAATTGAAAATCATTTCAATACATCAACAAATTTACATTTTCCAAGACTGATTCATCATTTATCATCAAAACATGCACAAATATCAAGTATATGTATCATACTTCACAAACCAAGATATGATAATTTTACTGTTCAATCAAAAATAAAACTATGACATGATGATAACAATGTTCAAACATTAATCAAACAAAAATGGGAACTATCTTTTCATGATGGCCACATCTTCCCACGTGGCACTATTTTCATAAAATTGGTCCCATTGGACCTTGCACTATTCAATGTTCCTCTTTCTCAATTATTTTGTTCGATATCCAAGGATCTTAATTGGTCGCACTTCAATGCGCAGGGGATCATCCATCTGCAATTGATCAATATTCCAAACATGTGAGGGATCAGGAACATATTTCTTGAGAAGGGACACATGGAATGTATCATGAATTTTTGACAAATTGGGTGGCAAGTCTAATTTGTAGGCGATCGGGTTCAGTTTATCAACAATTTCAAAAGGCCCTACAAATCGTGGACTAAGCTTAGAGGATTTGATAGAAATTTTGGTAGGTTTAACTCTTAGGAATACTCTATCTCCCATAGTGAATTCCCTTGGTGTTCTCTTAAGGTCCGCATAACTCTTTTGTCGATCTGAGGCTTCTTTAAGCCTTTGAAAAATTTCATTGAGTTGGTCTTCCATTTCTTTGACCATATCCGGCCCGATCATCACCCGATCCTCTGGATTACTCCATGACAATGGCATTCTGCACCTCCTCCCATACAGAGCCTCAAATGGAGCCATACCTAAAGAAGTATGGTAACTATTATTATAAGCAAATTCAACTAGAAAAAGGTAATCTTCCCATTTCATTTGATGGTCCATACAATACATGCGGAGCATATCCTCTAAGACTTGATTCACCCTTTCTATTTGTCCATCTATCTCAGGATGATAAGCAGTACTAATATTGAGTTTTGTTCCCCATGCCTGATGCAATATCTACCAAAACTCAGATGTGAATCGAGAATCCCTATCTGATATAATTGTTTCAGGGAATCTGTGTAGTCGTACCACTTCCCTGGAAAATTTTTGGGCTACAGCAAGAGCTCCATATTTTATATTTCCAGGCAGAAAATGTGCCACTTTAGTCAATTTATCCACTACTACCAGAATGGCATCATGGTGAAAATAAATTTTAAGCAATCCAACAATAAAATCCATAGTCACAACCTACCATTTGTATTGTGGAATGTCATGCGAAAATAATCATCCAATTGGATGTAGGTGTTCCACCTTCACTTTTTGACACTCTAAACATCTAGCCACAAATTTAGTGATATCATTTTTTATTCCTGACCAATAATACTCTTTTTCAAGGTTTCATACATCTTTACATAGCCTGGATGAGCGAAATAAGGAGCAATATGTGCCTCCTACAGTATCACATTTCTCAGGTTTTGATCATTAGGCACTACCATTCTATTTTTGAAGAATAATGTATCCTCCCAGATTCTAAATTCCTTTGCTTTATTAGAATCTTGTTGAACCAGTTCTTGGTACTTTTGAGAACACTCATCTTGAATTTGTAGTTTTCTTATTTGATCAATTATAGTAGATTGACAATGTGACATAGCATTGATATGTCTTCTTCTACTTAGAGCATCTGCTAATTTATTTTCTTTCCCATTTATATATTCTATGCCAAAATCATATTCTGCTAGAAACTCCATCCAACGCCTTTGTCTAGCATTGAGCATTGGTTGAGTAAAAATATATTTTAGGCTTTGATGGTCTGTTCTCAGCTCAAAATATTTACCAAGTAGGTAATGACACCACATTTTCAAAGCATGCACTACTGCAACCAATTCTAAGTCATGTGTGGCATAGTTTAATTCATGCTTCTTAAGTTTATGTGACTTGTAAGAAATAACACCATCCTCTTGCATGAGAACCCCACCTAATCCTTCCAATGAGGCATCAATGCATACAACAAATGGTTGTTTGGGATCTTCTATTCTAAGAATAGGTGTTGATGTTAACTTTTATTTAAGAGTTCTAAATGCTTCTTCACACCGTTCCATCCATTTAAAAACTTTTCCTTTCTTTTGGAGATTGGTTATTGGATAAGCTATTTTAGAAATTTTTTGGATAAAACGGTGATAATATCCAGCCATCCCCATAAAACTTTGCACTTCAAAAATATTTGTGGGAGTAGGCCAATCAATAATAGCCTCAATTTTCTTTGGATCAACAGACACTCCTTCGACATAAATTATATGACCCAAATACTATACCTAGGTTGCATAAAACTCACACTTGGATATTTTTCCATATAATTGATTCTTTCTAAGTATTTCAAGAATAATCCTCATATGAAGATCATGCTTGTCTTTGCTTTTGGAGTAGATCAGTATGTCATCCAGGAATATCAACACAAACTGATCTAGTTGTTCTTGAAACACACTATTCATCAAATTCATAAAACTTGTTGGAGCATTGGTCAATCCAAAAGGTAACACTATGAATTCATAATGGCCATATCTAGTTCGGAAATTAGTTTTATGGGTATCTTCCTCTCGAATCCTCAACTGATGATAACCAGATCTAAGATCAATTTTGGAGAAAATTGTGGCTCCTTTTAATTGATCAAATAAATCATCTATTATGGGTAGAGAGTACTTATTCTTAAAAGTCATCTTGTTTAACATTTTGTAATCAATACATAGCCTTAGTGTTCCATCCTTCTTTCTCACAAACAATACTGGTGCACCCCACGGTGAAACACTAGGTTTAATATGTCCTTTTTCTAAAAGTTCCTGAAGTTGAGTCTTAAGTTCTTGCAACTCTATTGTAGTCATCCTATATGGTGCTCGAGCTATCGGAGTTGCTCCTAGTAAAAGTTCTATAGTAAAATCAAATTCCCTTTGGGGCGGAAGACCAGGTAATTCTTTGGGAAAGACATCTCAAAAATCATTTAACACTAGATAAGTTTGGAAAAGACTTGCTTCGGATTCATTTTCTTCCATTTTATTAAGTTTGACCACAAAGACTCTACTACCCTTTCTCAATGCTCTTTTTACTTGCATTCCTGTAAAAATATGTGGTTCCACTGATTCACATTCATAGTAAATTTGAATCCTCTACTTGGTGTTATCAGTGAATTCCATCCATATTTCCTCAAAATTTAGCAATGCTTTATGTGCCTTGAGCCAATCCATACCTAGAATTATATCGAAGGCATGTAATGGTGCTACATATAAATGCCATCGAGTTTGTCCTTGAGGTAGCATTATTTGAGGGTCAAATAGATATTGGTTAATAGTATAGGTTTACCCAGATCCATACTCGACTTTCCACCCATTAGCCATAAATCTAGGTGCTTCCGGTATGTCCCTCAAAATATTTGGTGAAACAAAACTATCAGTTGCTCCAGAATCAATCAAAATACAAACATTTCTATTATAAATTTTGCCTTTCAATAGAAAAGGTGTTGCTTGACCATTGAGTTTAGAGTTACCTATTGTTGCATATATCTTATGAGCAGGTTCCACAGGTTCTTTTCTCTTATCTTCTCGTAAAGGACATTTATCAACATAATGAGGTTCTTGACAAATCCAGCAACAAGTTCATGGTGCTCTCTCTTTCTTATTTCCCTCATTATCTTCCTGAGTACCAACTCTTGGTGCATTAGCTCTTTGATCAAACCTATCCCTAAAATTTCTTTGGCCACCTTGATAGTTTTGATTTCCCCTATTTCCTTGGTACCTATTCTTATTTTTGTCAAACCTATTTTTGTTCCCATTACCACGATTCTTGTTCCAACCCCTGTCTCCTTTGGTTGGACCCATGTTTTTCTTTTTTTGTGGTTCTTCCTTTTCAGAAGATTGTTGATAATAAGCTTTCTTGGCCTTAAAATTATCCTCTTCCTATCGAGCCAAGTCACAGGCAACAGTTAGGGTAGCAAGTTTCAACATAAGAATCAGGTGTCCAATTTTTGGATGTAACCCTAGGAGAAATTTTTGAATTTTAATCTCATTCTACTACTCATATTCAAGCATGTATTTGAGCAATTGCACAAATCATTGATAGTACTCAATTACGAACATACTACCCTGCATTAACCTTGAAAATTTTGTTGTCCTTTCAAGGTAAAATTGTGGTGTTAAGAACCTATCCTTGAATGCCAATACAAAGGTATCCCATTGAACATCGATAGCCTCCACATTGTGAGTTTTTCTATATGTATCCCACCAATCAGCGGCAGCTCCAGTCAAATGAAAAATTGCCCATGAGGTTTTTTATTTATATGAAAGGGTCCTAACCGCAAAGTATGCCTCCACACTATTCAACCATATTTCAGCCTCTTCCCCATCACCTTTGCCATAAAATTTGGCTATATCAATTCTTCGCATATCCTTGTCCAACTCTGAACCTACTTGTTTCCTTCCTGGGTCAATAGTTATCTCATCCTCAACTATTACCATTTCTTTTCCTTTGGACATATTTTCTATTGTTTTCTGTTGATGGGAAATCATCTCTTGCTATTGAGCCAGTTGAGATTTTTGTTGCTCCATGTGTTCTATCATTTGGGTCTTTTGTTGAGCTATGTGTTCAGCCATTTGAGCACTTTGTTGCTCCATTTGCTCTTTCTTTTGGCTCACTTGCTCCCATAATAATTGCACCATTCGAACAATTTTATCCTCCTTAATAACCAGTTCTTTTTCCTTCCTATTTTCTCGAGGATGTTTTGTAGCTTCCTCTGATGCCCCAATCTGCATAAATTTTTGAATGACCCTTCTAGGGTTCTCGGTCAGCCCTTCCTGCTGAACCATCATAGTTATTTTTGAGGAACTAGCTTTTTGTCTAGATGCCATTGCCTGCCTAGCAAAACAAAGAGCCTTGTCAAATTTTTGAGTCTTAGGTGAACACATTGGTAACATCAATTTAGATTTGACATAGGTTTTCTAAAATTTTATCACCTAAATATTCACAACCTTTGCTCTGATACCAAATGTAACACCCCAAGTCCTCCCACTTGGTTTTCGAATCAACCCAAGTCTTCCCACTTGGTTGTCCAATATCAGAGGTTTCATTATGAGAATTTTTTTCTTTATTTTATTCTTTTCTAATTCATTTTCTAGTATGAGCATGTTAAATCTATCTTCATGAGTGTCATTTCGTTGTAGTCAAAATACTCATGAGATCGATATTGGAAAAATCCCATATAGTTACCCATTTTGAACTTCACTCTCCTCCCGAGATCCTAAGTTCAGGCAGTGGGTTTCTTTTCCTCTAGGGCCCATAACACCTAGAGGTGTGACACATAACTTTCCCATGTCTTAACATGAATCCATAAACTTATGTCTTGTACTTATATCATGTAAGACTTAGTGCATACATGCTCGAGCTAGATGATCATCCAATCTCCATGGAGCATCGTCTAGGGTCTTACCAATACCCTGGTAACCACCCAACGTTTTGTGTTGATTAACCAACATGATGTACCATACCATCATGCTGACGGTATTACCTAGTCAAGCAAAATTCACCACTCATCACTAGTAGGGATAACCTAGAAGAGATGCCCATACAACCCTTTGTTACCTCCTATTCTGACCTTTTATCATCATAAGTACAGTTAGAGCCCTGATTTATGATGGTTGCCTACCCACAAGCATCACTAATAATTATCTCACAGGATTGTCCTTCCCACAACCCTGATATATTATTAAGGTTGTCCTACCCACAACCTTAGGTTGCGAGTTAATATTGTCCTTTCCACAATCTTGAAAAATCCCATTCAAAGGTTTATCTAGGTTTGTTTGTTTATTATAGTTATCTATGCAATGGTTTACAAACGTAATAATTTCCTCAAGAGTTCATAAGCTTAACCACATGTACATTATAAGTTTACTAATAATAATTTGGTTACATGTATAATTTCTTTTAAAAGAGTAATAGAAAATATACTATGATAAAAAATATTGAAAACAACATCATAAAACCTTAAATCACTTTCCCTCTACAATAATCTTAAGAGTTTTCTTTACGTAGCCTTGAAATAGAGTAGGTTTAACCTATAAGTTTAATCACAATGCAACCACACTATTGTATTATTTTAATATATGGTCTATTTATCTTTAAATATAATATCTGAAATAATACTGTTCTGCATTTCCTATGGGTAAACTCACATTGATTTACCTACCCATTATGCATGTTTTAATTAAAGAATCTCAAAACTACACTATCATTCAGCCATACAAGCTTAATTTAAAATGAACCCAAGATTACAGTCCCACACATTAAAATTCTAATGTTAAGACTAGTTTCATTTCTATTTAATTCCTTTTATACACGAAGAAACATTATAGTGCCAATTCTTCTAAGTAAACATGTTCTAGATCTGAGTTTTGACTGACTCCTCTTTTCAAAACTACCCCCCCCTTTTTTTGAAAAAATTTTATTTTATCCAAAAATCTCCCATATAATTACTCTAATCGTAGGCTCGGCTGGAGGATTTTTAACTAAATAATACCATAACATACATTGAACTCTAAAATCATGTTAAAAATTAATTTTAGGTTGTAAAAATTATTTGAAAAGCTTTATCTCAACCAGTATACCAGCGTCTTGTCTCATAGGTAAATTATACTTATAACTGGAATTTTCTTTGGCAACTCATTAGATCTACATTTTCCAATGAAAATATCATCTATATTCAATTTCTCTATGAACACATGTAGATTTGTTTTAAAAATATTTGAATCAAAAGACGCCATATGAAAAAGAAAAACTTTAAAATAATTTTAATTCAAAAACTATTCCACATATCAAAGGATTTATCATCTTAGTATAACATTTATAAAATACACAAGTCTTTCACCCCGAACGCAGGTCTATTCTTCAATATACATCAAATATAAGATTTAATTGATTCACTACATCCACATTTTCATGGTGTGTTAGCATGCAACTCTTCCTAGCCTACGTTTTTCGATATACAATTATTTAATCTCTTAGCATTTGATTTGAATTTCTATTAAATCAAACTTCATCAGAGTGAATCTCTTAAATCTCAACATTTTGAAACAAAGCATTTTTAGTCTTAGTTTTGACATCCGGATGCAGACTAATGCTTCCATTGGCAAGTCAAAGACTCTGGTTATATTTTTTTTTCTCCACAAAGCTTCAGTTCTAGTGTGGTTTTTTTGGTAATATCTCAAGGAATCATAGAAGTCGTTCTAACTTGACATGCAACTATCCTAGCATGCATACATCATTTTATTTTCCAACACAACATGCAGACACTCAAAATCCATCATACACCATAGCTTTAAAACAACATGCAAATGTCACATAAAATTTTTGACATAGGACACAGAGGTGTAGTCACTCAGAAGCCATCATACACCATGAGATTTTAAAACAACATGTAAATATCACATAAAATTTCCAACATAGCATGCAAAGGCAAAATAGAAAGCTTATTCATAATAGGTTCACAACAACCATATTTTGTTTTTATTTTTCAATAGTTCCTTTCTATCGCATGCATCCTATTCCATACATGCTTGGAAATATTTAGCTTATCAATAGTTTTACCAAGCAATTTCAACTAAATTCACAAACATGTGTTACATATTAATTTCCACACATGCACTGAAAGTATTCACTTCCATTTCAACACACCAAACTAAAATCAACTAATTTCTTACACAAGACAGAATCAAGTAATGCATTGAACAATTCCACTTTTCCCATTAATCCCATTTTTATTTTGTAGATTGGGCCATTTCAACTTACTTATTAGCACTATCTGCACTTCTTGCCTCCCTAAGTCCTTCTCATTCGTTGCATTTGCTATGCACTCCTGCAACCATGTCGATCACCATCTACCTTCTCCTTCACTTATTTCCCCCAAATCTAGAATATGATTCCTTCTCCTTCACATGGAAAATAGGAATTTATTTTGAAACCCATCTATTCTAAATGTGCCAAGTGGTATCCACTTCTTCCACATTCAAAAGCCATCACAATAATAATAATTTCCAAAAAATTCTGATAATTCCCTAACTACCCCATTCAAATAATGCAAAGTAATATTTCCATAATAAAGAATGCAAAGCAATATTCCATAACAATTGTATTATTATTGTTATTATATTTTAATATACCATTGCTTAAATTAATTTATTTACCTTGTCTCAAAAGCAACAATAAAACATTAAATATTATTTGTTTTCAATACACTCATATGTTGATGTTTATTCATTTAATTATATATATATATATATATATATATATATATATATAAATTAGTTTTAAATAAATAAATTTCTAGAGAATTGATTGGAAGGAAAATAGTGATGGTGGGAGGATCAGGTGGAGAGGAGCAGCATTCGAGAGTGGTGGCGGGATCCGCCTGGGAGGATCATCGGATGGTGCAACAGACCCAGGTAAGAGTAGTGCAGGGAAAGGGTTTTCAAGACCCCATCATGCGGGCCCCCAAGAAAAATATCCCCCTTAAAAACTTACTACAGAGGGACCCTCGTGCCCTGGCATGACCTCATACACCCAGGTCATTGGGGATAGATCTCATACCCCAATAGGAACCCACCTGACCTAGGTCAGATTAGATATCAAAATCCCTATAGAGATATTCTCATCCTATGTGGCCAAGGCATATTTTGCCCTAATCAATAAGTTTATTGGAGGACGACTGGACATGGAAATCATATGACAATGGGTATTTTTATAAATTGAAAATCTCTAGGAGCATGGAGATCATTGCCATCTCATGGGTTTTCTTCATCATCAAGCTTTGTAATCATGAAGATACAAGTTGGATCTTAACCGAGGGTCCTTGGTTCCTAGGGAAGAGAACCCTATTCCTTAGGAAATGGATAGTAGATTTCAACCCCAAAACCTAGAGCACCAACTATGATCCCATGTGGGTCTACCTCTAAGACTTGTCGTTCCATCTCTAGCTGGATGATATCCTGAAGGTAGTTTCTAGGGAATTAGGGGAGCTACTGGTGGTCAACTCAGCTATCGAAGATGGATCCCAAATGGTCCATGCACATATTTTTGTGAATACTAACTTGGATATGGAGATACCCTCCTTTGTTAACTTGGTTTCAAGATCTTACAGGTGGAACCAGACCTTAGAATACGAAAACAAGTTGACCTTTTGTGGACGTTGTTACATGCAATGCCACATCCTAAATCAATGTCCCAATCAGGTAGAAGAATATGAGATGTACAACCCCTTGGTTCCTAAATTTCACCTCAATTCCTGAAACTGGTTCTCTAGATGATGAACTATATCCCCTAGAACCCTCCTACCCATAAGAATCTTGCAAACCAAGAAGGTCCCTCTAAGTAGGCCCACCCAAAAATCCTGCTAGTACATGCAAGCTAGGCATATCCTAGAGTGTAGATGATTCAGGGTAAATAATCAACCCATCCCACACAGGAGGTATCCCATAGCATGACCCCTCACCAGGTGGCCAAAGGACCCGACTGAGACATCCTTCCCCTAGTAGTAGGTGCAAATCAGGTATGTTACTCATAAACCTAGGCTAAATTATCTTGTGGAAACTACTTGGTCTCTTCCTCTTCAATGAATATCCCTCCTCCATCCCCTTTTCCCTAGGACTAGTTGGGATTTCACCTAGAATATTCTCTCGGATCCGAGGATACTCCATCCCTACATCACCCTGACTTAGCTTCCATCCATACCGATAATCAGAATGAGGGAATTTTGGTCCCATCCCAAGCCTGATCTAAAATATTTAGTCCAAAGCAAACCCAAATTAAAACCTCTCTTATTGATTTTGGGAGTGAGAAGGAAAGGGGCAGGCCATCCCTTATAGACCAAAGGAGGAAGGAAGCAGTAGACAACATAGCCAATGGATACCAATCCACTCTATTGGGTGACCATCTCAACTTTCTAAGGGATGATCCAAGGAATCTAAAACCTCCCATACAACATGGAAAATGAGGGAAAAAACCCCCAAAGGTTCAATATGAAGCTCCTCACCTAGAATGTGAGAGGGCTTAATGCTACTCCCAAGATACGGATAGCAGCTGACCTCATAAAATAGCATAGCCCCACCATATTCATACTCCAAGAAACTAATATGAATGAAATATCCTCCTTGATAGTTGCCAAAGCTATCTGGCCCAATAGTGAATTTGTTTTTGTTCCCGCCCAAGGAACTACAGGTAGAATTCTATGTTTATGGGATCCAACCCAAATGGAAGGAAGGCTCATTTCTTCCTTCGATAGGATCATTGACGTGTTGATGTATTGAAATAGTAGCACCAAGACTTGGATCTTGTCCAACATCTATGTCCCCAACAATCCATTGGATAGGGCTGTGTTGTGGAGTTCCATCAGCTGCATGAGAAAGACCTTTGAAACAATCCCCTGGGTCCTAGCAGAGGATTTTAATTACCCCCTATTTCCTTTGGATAAATAGGGAGACAATTGGGTAGACATAAAAATCATAGAAGACTTCAACAAAATTGTCGATATGAATGAAATGATGGATGTTCAGTTAAAAGGTTATAAATACACCTAGAGCAATTGAAGACCTGAAGCCAACCTTATCCAAGTTAAGTTAGATAGATTTATCCTATCCCATGAATCTATCCCTATTTTTGCTGATGCTACCCTCCAGGTCCTCCATAGAATTGACTTGGACCATAGTCCCTTACTTATCAAAGAAGCCTTGGTCTCGTATTTCAAGAAACACTTGTGCTTTGAGTCAATGTGTTTCCACAACTCGAACTTCAAGAACCATGTATCCTAGTGGTGGAAACAATTTTTCTAGGGATCCTCTTCTGGAAAATTGTATCAAAAGCTTATATTCCTAAAATATCAGCTCATAATGTGGAAAAAATAGGTTTTTGGAAATATTTTTGAAAGGAAAAATACCATTAAGGGGAATTTGGATGTGGTTGAGCGTTAGACCCAAGAAGATATCTAGGATAGCAACACCCAAATAGAGGAAAGACAACTCTTGGATGAGTACCACAATATCCTCACCAAGGAGAAAACTTACTGGAGGTAAAAATCCAGAGCCTTATGGCTCAAAGAGGGGGACTCGAATACCAAGTATTTCCACACTGCCACTCTGAGAAATAGGATCTCCAACAAAATTTTGTAGTTCAAAATGTTTGATAAAAGGGTCATCTATGAGCCTACTGATCTCAGGGATGAAGCTGTTAATTTCTTCCAATCCCTCCTAGGAACCTCTCTAAAAAACATGTGCTTATACTGAGAGGGGGGGTGAACAGTATAACATAAAAATTTTCCCCAAATAGTAGCATCATCATTAATAAAATAGTAAACATCACACAAAGCATCACACACATGAGAGACATCATTTTTAACGTGGTTCACCCAATGTGGGCTACCTCCACAGAAAAATATTTCTTCTAAATATTTCTCAAATAATCTCTTGGGAATCCTTCCCAATTACAATGTTTATGGACCTCTATCCAAAGGAGATGTTGATCCCCTAAATCTCAAGTTTGTGGATCTCTTCCACAGGAGAACTCTTTCCCCTTCTGCTCTAGCTAGTGATCTTCTAGAAGACTCTGTCTCTTTGCTGCACTGACTGGTGGATCTCTTTCCACTTGAAGACTCCTCACTCAGATCTATCTTCAATTGTCCTGGCTGCTGGATCTCTATCCACTGAGACTCTATCCTTTGTACTCTATCACCTCCAAAGCTCTGTCTCAATACTATACTAAACACAGTCCAGTCGGTCTAGCACAACTCTGCTCAATATCTTGCACTAAACACAGTACATTCGGTCTAGTACAATTCTGCTCAATAGGTCCACTCAGAACCTTCTCAAATCTGCTCAATAGGTCCACACAGAACCTGCTCAAATCTGCTCAACAGGTCCACACAAAACCTGCTCAAATATGCTCAACAGGTCCACACAGAACCTGCTCAAATATACTCAATAAGTCCTCTCTAGGACTTGCTCAAATCTGCATAGCAAGCTTTCACAAAAGCTTACACAAAATAGTCCACAAGCCTTCTCAAAGACTTGTCTCAAATCTGCTTAACAAGCTCACACAGAACTTGTCCAATCTCATAGAATCATAAAGAGAATTTTTAGAGACTCAATATGTTCTATACTCAATTCTTAATCAATATCTCAATTCAATATCATAGAAGCATAAAGAGAATTGTTAGAGACTCAATATGTTCTATACTCAAATCTCATTCTCAACTCAATTCAGATATAGAATAGTTTGTTTCATGGAACTTGAACAACCACATGCATCCACTTGACTAGGCTCAATCAACTCAACTCAACCAATCACCTCAATGAACAACCCTTTCTCAAAAACCCTAGTCCAAGCATGTATCAACCAACTCAAAATGTTTCCAACAATGCTCAACCACAAATCTCACATAACAATGATACTCATGTTCTTTTCTAACTCAAGTTCAAGTTCTTTGCATAACCAATTGGCTTCAACAACAATGCTTATAAAACAAGGTTTAATCACAACTCTCAATCCAGAAAACCTTGAAGCATTAAACCAATCACTTTCGAAAAGGAAACCACAATCAATCCTTTTCACTCCAAAGGTATTTTATAATCAACCACCATAATAAATCAATAGGAGAATGTGCCCATACCTTTTATGAAGATGAAGAAGCCTCTTTGGAAATCTGCCACAATCACAATATTCTTTTGCCAATCCTCACAAGGGTTAGAAGATCACAAAATAATCAACATTACTCCACTTCACAATAATATTCACCAAGGCTTTTAATTAAAAAACCTTCTTAAGAATTGATGCACAACTTCCTTATCACTCCTAAAACCACTTGTACCATAAAATAAAATAAATCAAAACATTGCATAACCTTGTCACTCCAAAAACCACTTATACCATAAAATAACTCAAATATTTTATATCCTTCCTTTCAACACTTTTGCACTTAAAAAAATAATCACAAAGCCTTCTTAGGCAATATCCCACATTAATAAAATATCAAACCTTAGCCATATGCAAAAATTAAATCCACTATACTCTCCATGAAAATCGACGCTTACTTAACAACCTTACAAATTCAAATATTTCACCACCCAAAAATTTTGGAATAATATAAACCCCCCTTAAAAAGGGTGGTTTCAAGCCACTATAAGCGTCATGCGCCTTAGCACGCTCTCCACCCACCATGTGGGCTAGGCCTCCCACATGGAGGCTTTAAGCCTTTGAGACTTATATTTTTATCCTCTCCACCTATGCCTTGAAACTTGCTCCCTTGTTCCACGTGCAGTGCACAAACGAAATCGAAAGGGGGGAATCAACGATTGCGAAGGAGGGGATAATCGAATGCGGAAAATATTTCTTGTCACCTACTTGGTTGATAAAATCAACCCCTTTAAATATTCAAACCTTTGCATGATAAAATATATGACGTCGACGGACATGGCGGGAAAACTCTTTTATTTAATTTTAAAATTTTAATTTTAAATAAATTTAAATTTAAACTAAACCTTTAAAATTAAATTTCTCCATCATCGCAGATGAATTGGGTTTTAAGAAAAACCCATTTCAAATCTGCCATCCATGGTTTTAAATAAAACCTTTCCTTGCCTTCCTTGGTTTTCATAAAAACCTTTTGCTAAGCTTCCCTTGAAGCTCCTTTTGGAACCAAATGCCATGCATCCCTTCTTGAACCTTTGATCAAAACCTTTGCTTCTCATGAAGCTCTTTGTGGAGAAAAATCATAGTGCTTACTTACATAGGTCCTTTTGACATCAATGACAACTTTTAGCTTAGGGACTCAAAATGTCCAACAATCTCCCCCTTTGTCATTGATGGCAACCCATATTCATTTTACTGAAACCTGACCTTCTTTTCTGCTCCCCTTGGGTCTTTGCTCCCCCTGGCTCAATGCTCTCTCAAATATCAAATCTCTCCTCATATCAAATCTCTCCCCAATACACAAATCTCTCCCCCTTTGACATCAATGGCAAAAGGGTCACCTTTGGGGCTTGGGGCTAAGAATGAGCCTCTTAGCTTAGCCCCTCCCCCACCTCCACATGAGGTGGTTAATTCTGGGGTGGGAGTCTCACTCCCAATTTTCCTTGAAGATACTCAAAAGTCTCCTTTGAGAGTGGCTTAGTGAAAATATCTGCTATCTGTTCCTTTGTAGTGACATACTCCAATCTGACATGTTTATCTGACACTTGTTCTCTCAGAAAATGATACTTAATTGGAATGTGCTTCGTCCTGGAGTGCATTACCAGATTTTTTGAGATACATATGGCACTGGTATTATCACATAGTATAGGAATGGGCTGATCATGCTTTATCTTGAAGTCTTCTAAAGTTCTCTTCATCCATAACACCTGTGTACAACTAGCTACTACTACAATATATTCTACCTCATCTGTAGATAGTGATACTGAACCCTGCTTCTTACTTAACCAAGAGACTAGACTTTCTCCAAGAAAGAAAGCTCCTCCACTTGTGCTTTTTCTATCATCAATGTTGTCGGCCCAATATGCATCTATATATGTTGTGAGTGTGAAACTATCACTTTTGGGATACCAAAGTCCAAAGTCCATAGTCCCTTTTAGATACCTAAAAATTCTTTTTACTGTTGCCACATGTGTTTCCTTAGGTGTTGCTTGAAATCTTACCACTAATCCCACTGATTGTACTATGTCTGGTCTTGTAGTTGTGACATATAATAAGCTGCCAATCATGGATCTGTATAGTCTCTGATCTACTTCTGGAGATTCATCATCCTTACTCAACTTACACCCTATGACCATAGGAGTACTTACTGGTTTGCAATCTTCTAATATAAATTTCTTTAACATCTCCTTGATGTACTTGGCTTGAGAAAGAAACACTCCCTTTCTTGATTGTGAAATCTGAAGACCAAGAAAGAAGGATAATTCACCAAGCATAGACATCTCAAATTCACTCTGCATATTCTTAGCAAACTCTTTGCACATCTTGTCATTGTTTCCCCCAAAAATTATGTCATCAACATAAACAACCACTATTAGAAGATCATTTCCTTCATTTCTAATATACAAATTACTATCTGCTATTCCTTTCCTGAATCCCTGTTCCTGTAGATACTTATCCAATCTTGAGTACCATGCTCTAGGAGCCTGCTTTAAACCATACAATGCCTTTTTTAATCTGCATACCTGATCTGGTGTATCTACCAGTATGAATCCCTATGGTTGTTCAATGTAGACCTCTTCTTCTAGAATCCCATTTAGAAAAGTTGACTTAACATCCATTTGATATACCTTGAAGTTCTTGAAACTTGAAAAAGCTAAAAATATCCTTATAGCTTCAAGTCGTGCAACTGGAGCAAAGGTTTCATCAAAATCAATTCCTTCTACTTGTGCATAACCTTTGCATACTAACCTTGCTTTATTTATGACAACTTGTCCATCTTCATTCAACTTATTTTTGAAGACCCATTTTGTGCCAATCACATTTTTGTCCTTTGGTCATGGAACAAGTTCCCAAGTTTTTCTTTTCTCAATCTGATCTAATTCTTCATTCATTTCTTTAACCCAAAATTCATCTTCACTAGCCTGAGAGAAATATTTTGGCTCAATCTTAGATAGCAAAGAAAAATTAGCTTGTTGAGATGGTTTTATTATTCTTCTTCTTGTCTGTCTTTCATCTGGATTCCCAATGATCTGATATTTTGGGTGATGTTTCTATACATACCTGGAAGGAGTCTTAGGAAGAAGCCTTTGTGTTTCTTCTTCATCATTATCTGATTCCTCACAAAATTCTTCTTGACAACCTCCATCTTCTTGGCATACCATTTGCTGAATTGGCTCTCTAGAATCTATCTTCTCATCAACTATTACATTCATACTTTCCACCATAGTACGTGTTCTTTTGTTGTAACATTTGTAAGCCTTGATTTTTGTGGAATAACCAAGAAAAATTCCCTCATCACATCTTGGATCAAATTTACCCAAATTCTGATCTTCCCATCTTATGTAACATTTACTTCCAAAGATCTTGAAATGTTTTACAGTAGCAGGTCTTCCTTTCCAAAGCTCATAAGGAGTCTTGTGATGATTTACCCTTAATTGAGCCCTAGTAATTATGTACACAGCTGTAGATACTGCTTCTTTCCAAAAACCATCTGACAACTTAGATTCATTTAACATAGCTCTAGCCATGTTTTCAATAGTCCTGTTCTTCCTTTCAACTACTCCATTTTGTTGGGGAGTTCTTGTTGTTGAGTATTCTCTCTTGATTCCATGTTGTTCACAAAATTCTACAAACTCATCTGAAGTAAACTCTCCTCCTCTATCAGATCGTAGACACTTAATCCTTTTGCCTATTTCATTTTCAACCAACTTCTTGAATGCTTTAAATTTTTTGAAGGCCTCTGACTTCTCTTTTAGGAAAGTTACCCAAACCATTCTGGAATAATCATCTACAAACAACATGAAGTAACTCTCACCCTGAATACTTTGTGTTCTAGTAGGACCACACAAATCAGTATGTATTAAACTCAAGGGCTCAGATGACATATAGCCTTTTGGTTTGTAAGTTGTCCTAGTTTGCTTTCCATGTTGACAAGGTGCACAAATTGTGTTTTGAGGTCTTCTTATTTTGGGTAAATCTCTGACTGCCTATTTATTGCTTATGCTGACTATGTTGTCAAAATTCAAATGACCCAATCTTCTATGCCACAACCAGCTCTCATCTTCTTGTGATAGAAAATATTTTTCCCCTTTGATCTCATTGAGCATGTATAAGTTGTTTGGGGTTCTTCTTGCATTTGCAATGATTCTTCCTATTTCTATTTTCCTTATCTCACATCTATCTGGATGGAAGGTAACCATATATCCTTGATCACAAAGTTGACTTATACTTAGTAGATTGTGTTTTAACCCTTTGACATACAAAACATTTTCTATTTTTTTTTTTCCATTGTCTAGACTTAGAGTGCCTCTCCCAACAATCCTAGCTGATCCATTATCACCAAAACTTACTGATCCTCTATTTGTTTCCTTTAGAACAATGAATTTGTCTTTGTCTCCTGTCATGTGACTAGAGCAACCACTATCCAGATACCATTGTTCTTCTTTATTTTGAGCATGCAGGGTTGTTTGGACTAACATAGATCTGGCCTTGACATTCTTTCTTTCATCCTTCCTAGTTGTTGGAACTATTTTTCTAGACTCAGAAAATATCATTTTACACCACCTAGCCTTGTGCCCAAAATTATTGCATTTGTAACATATAACATCATCATCCATGAGAGGTGCAAAGGGATTGAAATTTCTATTGTATCTTGCATGATGAATACAGTGTGCAACTATATGACCATATTTATTGCAAGAAAAACAATGACCATGAAAGAAATTATGTAACCTGTTTGGAGATCTTGGATATTGTGAAGAAGTCATCCTCTTCTTGTAATTAACTCTTATCCAGGGTTCCTCTTTGCTTTCCTCCTTTCTGATGTCCTTTGCTTGCTTTTCCTTGTTTGAAGTTTCTACCCTTTGGAAGCTTGATTCCTCTCTTTGTTTCTCATATTATGTATCTTGTAGTATCTTGATCCCTTCCAGTTTATTCCTTAGGAGAACAATTTCTGCTTCCAATCTTCCACATTCTATTTCCTTGGCTCTCAATAGATCTGTCATATCTTGCTCAATATTCTTTCCTTCTTCTACCTTAATCTTGAATTCTGTAAGGTTCTGTATAAGTTCCACTCTTGCTTCTTCATCTTCCTAAATTTGTTCTTTCAAGTTTGAATTTTTCTCTCTAAGTCTTTCCAATTTTTTGAGAGCAGCAAAGAATTCTTCTTTTATATCAAACCTACTCTCTTCTTCACTTTCTGAAGTCATGTGTGCTACCGAAGGATCCTCTTCCAAGTTGTTAGACTCTTTACAGAGAGACCGACTCTGATACCAATTGAAGAACATGTGCTTATACTAAGAGGGGGGGTGAACAGTATAACATAAAATTTTTCCCCAAATAGTAGCATCATCATTAATAAAATAGTAAACATCACACAAAGCATCACACACATGAGAGACATCATTTTTAACGTGGTTCACCCAATGTGGGCTACCTCCATAGAAAAATATTTCTTCTAAATATTTCTCAAATAATCTCTTGGGAATCCTTCCCAATTACAATATTTATGGACCTCTGTCCAAAGGAGATGTTGATCCCCTAAATCTCAAGTTTGTGGATCTCTTCCATAGGAGAACTCTTTTCCCTTCTGCTTTGGCTAGTGATCTTCTAGAAGACTCTGTCTCTCTACTGCACTGATTGGTGGATCTCTTTCCACTTGAAGACTCCTCACTCAGATCTATCTTCAATTGTCCTGGCTACTGGATCTCTATCCACTGAGACTCTATCCTCTATACTCTATCACCTCCAAATCTCTATCTCAATACTATACTAAACATAGTCCAATCGGTCTAGCACAACTCTACTCAATCTCTTGCACTAAACATAGTACATTCGATCTAGTACAATTCTACTCAATAGGTCCACTTAGAACCTTCTCAAATCTGCTCAACAGGTCCACACAAAACCTGCTCAAATATACTCAACAAGTCCACACAGAACCTACTCAAATATACTCAATAGGTCCACATAGAACCTGCTCAAATCTTCTCAATAAGTCCTCTCTAGGACTTGCTCAAATCTGCATAGCAAGCTTTCACAAAAGCTTACACAAAATAGTCCACAAGCCTTCTCAAAGACTTGTCTCAAATATACTTAACAAGCTCACACAGAACTTGTCCAATCTCATAGAATCATAAAGAGAATTGTTAGAGACTCAATATGTTCTATACTCAATGCTTAATCAATATCTCAATTCAATCTCATAGAAGCATAAAGAGAATTGTTAGAGACTCAATATGTTCTATACTCAAATCTCATTCTCAACTCAATTCAGATATAGAATAGTTTGTTTCATGGAACTTGAACAACCACATGCATCCACTTGACTAGGCTCAATCAACTCAACTCAACCAATCACCTCAATGAACAACCCTTTCTCACAAACCCTAGTCCAAGCATGTATCAACCAACTCAAAATATTTCCAACAATGCTCAACCACAAATCTCACATAACAATGATACTCATGTTCTTTTCTAACTCAAGTTCAAGTTCTTTGCATAACCAATTGGCTTCAACAACAATGCTTATAAAACAAGGTTTAATCACAACTCTCAATCTAGAAAACCTTGAAGCATTAAACCAATCACTTTTGAAAAGGAAACCACAATCAATCCTTTTCACTCCAAAGGTATTTTATAATCAACCACCATAATCAATCAATAGGAGAATGTGCCCATACCTTTTATGAAGATGAAGAAGCCTCTTTGGAAATCTGCCACAATCACAATATTCTTTTGCCAATCCTCACAAGGGTTAGAAGATCACAAAATAATCAACATTACTCCACTTCACAATAATATTCACCAAGGCTTTTAATTAAAAAACCTTCTTAAGAATTGATGCACAACTTCCTTATCACTCCTAAAACCACTTGTACCATAAAATAAAATAAATCAAAACATTGCATAACCTTGTCACTCCAAAAACCACTTATACCATAAAATAACTCAAATATTTTATATCCTTCCTTTCAACACTTTTGCACTTAAAAAATAATCACAAAGCCTTCTTAGGCAATATCCCACATTAATCAAATATCAAACCTTAGCCATATGCAAAAATTAAATCCACTATACTCTCCGTGAAAATCGACGCTTAACACAACCTTAGCAAATTCAAAATATTTCATGCACCCAAAAATTTCGGTGATCGAATTATGGCATACCTTGCAAAATGGCTTCGGGTGGTTTCGACCCCGCGTTCCTCCTCGTCGTGCGCCTTAGCGCACTCTCCACCCACCATGTGGGCTAGGCCTCCCACATGGAGGCTTTAAGCCTTTGAGACTTATATTTCCGTCCTCTCCACCTATGCCTTGAAACTTGCTCCCTTGTTCCACGTGCAGTGCGCAAACGAAATCGGAAGGGGGGAATCGACGATTGTGAAGGAGGGGATAATCGAATGCGGACAATATTTCTTGTCACCTACTTGGTTGATAAAATCAACCCCTTTAAATATTCAAACCTTTGCATGATAAAATATATGACGTCGACGGACATGGCGGGAAAACTCTTTTATTTAATTTTAAAATTTAAATTTAAATTTTAAATAAATTAAAATTTAAACTAAACCTTTAAAATTAAATTTCTCCATCACCGGGGCACCTTTTTCGATGAAACGAAAATCCAACTTGGGTTTTAAGAAAAACCCATTTCAAATCTGCCATCCATGGTTTTAAATAAAACCTTTCCTTGCCTTCCTTGGTTTTCATAAAAACCTTTTGCTAAGCTTCCCTTGAAGCTCCTTTTGGAACCAAATGCCATGCATCCCTTCTTGAACCTTTGATCAAAACCTTTGCTTCTCATGAAGCTCTTTGTGGAGCAAAATCATAGTGCTTACTTACATAGGTCCTTTTGACATCAATGACAACTTTTAGCTTAGGGACTCAAAATGTCCAACAATCTCCCCCTTTGTCATTGATGGTAACCCATATTATTTTTACTAAAACCTGACCTTATTTTCCACTCCCCCTGGGTATTTTCTCCCCCTGGATCAATGCTCTCTCAAATATCAAATATCTCCTCATATCAAATCTCTCCCCAATACACAAATCTCTCCCCATTTGACATCAATGGCAAAGGGTCACCTTTGGGGCTCGGGGCTAAGAATGAGCCTCTTAGCTTAGCCCCTCCCCCACCTCCACATGAGGTGGTTAATTCTGGGGTGGGATTCTCACTCCCAATTTTCCTTGAAGATACTTAAAAGTCTCCTTTGAGAGTGGCTTAGTGAAAATATCTGCTATCTATTCCTTTGTAGTGACATACTCCAATTTGACATGTTTATATGACACCTGTTCTCTCAAAAAATGATACTTAATTGGAATGTGCTTCATCCTGGAGTGCATTATGAGATTTTTTGAGATACATATGGCACTATTATTATCACATAGTATAGGAATGGGTTGATCATGCTTTATATTAGAGTCTTCTAAAGTTATCTTCATCCATAACACCTATGTACAACTAGCTACTACTGCAATATATTTTACCTCTTCTATAGATAGTGATACTGAACCCTACTTCTTACTTAACTAGGAGACTAGACTTTCTCCAAGAAAGAAATCTCCTCCACTTGTGCTTTTTCTATCATCAATGTTGTCAGCCCAATCTACATATGTATATGATGTGAGTGTGAAACTGTCACTTTTGGGATACCAAAGTCCAAAGTCCATAGTCCCTTTTAGATACCTAAAAATTACTTTTATTGATGCCACATGTGTTTCCTTAGGTGTTGCTTGAAATATTGCCACTAATCCCACTTATTGTACTATTTTTGGTATTGTAGCTATGACATATAATAAGTTGACAATCATGGATTTGTATAGTCTCTAATCTTATTCTGGAGATTCATCATCCTTACTCAACTTACACCCTATGACCATAGGAGTACTTACTGGTTTGCAATCTTCTAATCTGAATTTATTTAACATATCCTTGATGTACTTGGCTTGAGAAATAAACTCTCCCTTTCCTGATTGTGAAATATGAATACAAAGAAAGAAGGATAATTCACCAAGCATAGACATCTCAAATTCACTTTGCATATTCTTAGCAAACTCTTTGCACATCTTGTCATTGTTTCCCCAAAAAATTATGTCATCAACATAAACAACCACTATTAGAAGATCATTTCCTTCATTTCTAATATACAAATTACTATCTACTATTCCTTTCCTGAATCCTTGTTCTTGTAGATACTTATCCAATCTTGAGTACCATGCTTTGAGAGCCTGCTTTAAACCATACAATGCCTTTTTTAATCTGCATACCTAATTTGGTGTATCTTCCAGTATGAATCCCTATGGTTGTTCAATGTAGACCTCTTCTTCTAGAATCCCATTTAGAAAAGCTGACTTAACATCCATTTGATATACCTTGAAGTTCTTGAAACTTGAAAAAACTAAAAATATCCTTATAGCTTCAAGTCATGCAATTGGAGCAAAGGTTTCATCAAAATCAATTCCTTCTACTTGTGCATAACCTTTGCATACTAACCTTGCTTTATTTCTGACAACTTGTCCATCTTCATTCAATTTATTTTTGAAGACCCATTTTGTGCCAATCACATTTTTGTCCTTTGGTAGTGGAACAATTTCCCAAGCTTTTCTTTTCTCAATCTAATATAATTCTTAATTCATTTATTTAACCCAAAATTCATCTTCACTACCTTGAGAGAAATATTTTGGCTTAATCTTAGATAGCAAAGAAAAATTAGCTTGTTGAGATGGTTTTATTATTCTTCTTCTTGTTTGTCTTTCATCTGGATTCCCAATGATCTGATATTTTGGGTGATGTTTTTGTACATACCTGGAAGGAGTCTTAGGAAGAAGCCTTTGTGTTTCTTCTTCATCATTATTTGATTCCTCACAAAATTCTTCTTGAAAACCTCCATCTTCTTGTCATATAGTTTGTTGAATTGGCTCTCTAGAATATATCTTCTCATCAACTGTTACATCCATACTTTCCACCATAGTATATGTTCTTTTGTTGTAACATATGCAAGCCTTGCTTTTTGTGGAATAACCAAGAAAAATTCCCTCATCACATATTGGATAAAATTTGCCCAAATTTTGATCTTCTTGGCTTATGTAACATTTACTTCCAAAGATATTGAAATGTTTTACAGTAGCAGGTCTTCCTTTCCAAAGCTCATAAGGAGTCTTGTGATGATTTACCCTTAATTGATCCCTAGTAATTATGTACACAATAGTAGATACTGCTTCTTTCCAAAAACCATCTGACAACTTAGATTCATTTAACATAGCTCTAGCCATGTTTTCAACAGTCTTGTTCTTCCTTTCAACTACTCCATTTTGTTGGGGAGTTCTTTTTGTTGAGTATTCTCTCTTGATTCCATGTTGTTCACAAAATTCTACAAACTCATCTAAAGTAAACTCTCCTCCTCTATCATATCGTAGACACTTAATCCTTTTTCCTGTTTCATTTTCAACCAACTTCTTGAATGCTTTAAATTTTTCGAAGGCCTCTGACTTCTCTTTTAGGAAAGTTACCCAAACCATTCTAGAATAATCATCTACAAACAACATGAAGTAACTCTCACCCTAAATACTTTGTGTTATGGTAGGACCACACAAATCAGTATGTATTAAACTCAAGGGCTCAGATGACATATAGCCTTTTGGTTTGTAAGTTGTCCTAGTTTGCTTTCCATGTTGACAAGGTGCACAAATTGTGTTTTGAGGTCTTCTTATTTTGGGTAAATCTATGACTGCCTGTTTATTGCTTATGCTGACTATGTTGTCAAAATTCAAATGACCCAATATTCTATGCCACAACCAGCTCTCATCTTCTTGTGATAGAAAATATTTTTCCCCTTTGATCTCATTGAGCATGTATAAGTTGTTTGGGGTTCTTCTTGCATTTGCAATGATTCTTAATGTTTCTATTTTCCTATCTCACATCTATCTGGATGGAAGGTAACAATGTATCCTTGATCACAAAGTTGACTTATAATTAGTAGATTATGTTTTAACCCTTTGACATACAATTTTTTTTTGTTTTTATTTTTCCATTGTCTAGACTTAGAGTGCCTCTCCCAACAATCCTACCTGATCCATTATCACCAAAACCTACTGATACTCTATTTTTTTCCTTTAGAACAATGAATTTGTCTTTGTCTCCTATCATGTGACTAGAGAAACCACTATCCGGATACCATTATTCTTCTTTATTTTGAGCATGTAGGGTTTTCTCGACTAACATAGATCTAGCCTTGACATTCTTTCTTTCATCCTTCCTAGTTGTTAGAATTGTTTTTCTAGACTCATAAAATATTATTTTACACCACCTAGACTTATTCCCAAAATTATTGCATTTGTAACATATAACATCATCATCGATGAGAGGTGCAAAGGGATTAAAATTTCTATTGTATCTTGCATGATGAATACAGTGTGCAACTATATGACCATATTTATTGCAAGAAAAACAATGACCATGAAAGAAATTATGTAACCTATTTGGAGATCTTGGATATTATGAAGAAGTCATCCTCTTCTTGTAATTAACTCTTATCCAGGGTTACTCTTTGCTTTCATCCATTCTGATGTTCTTTTCTTGCTTTTCCTTGTTTGAAGTTTCTGCCCTTTGCAAGCTTGATTCCTCTCTTTGTTTCTCATATTCTATATCTTGTAGTATCTTGATCCCTTCCAGTTTATTCCTTAGGAGAACAATTTTTGCTTCCAATATTCCACATTTTGTTTCCTTGGATCTCAATATATTTTTCATATCTTGCTCAATATTCTTTCTTTCTTCTACCTTAATATTGAATTTTGTAAGGTTATGTATAAGTTCCACTCTTGCTTCTTCATCTTCCTGAATTTGTTCTTTCAAGTTTGAATTTTTCTCTCTAAGTCTTTCCAAATTTATGAGATCAACAAATAATTTTTTTTTTATATCAAACCTACTCTCTTATTAACTTTTTTAAGTTATGTGTGTTACCGAAGGATCCTCTTCCAAGCTATTAGACTCTTTACAAAGATATCTCGTCTGATACCAATTGAATAACATGTGCTTATACTAAGAGGGGGGTGAACAATATAACATAAAACATTTTCCCAAATAGTAGCATCATCATTAATAAAATAGTAAACATCACACACAACATCACACACATGAGAGACATCATTTTTAACGTGGTTCACCCAATGTGGGCTACCTCCACAGAAAAATATTTCTTCTAAATATTTATCAAATAATCTCTTAGGAATACTTCCCAATTACAATTTTTATGGACCTCTGTCCAAAGGATATTTTGATCCCCTAAATCTCAATTTTGTGGATAACTTCCATAGGAAAACTCTTTCCCCTTCTCCTTTGGCTAGTGATCTTCTATAAGACTTTGTCTCTCTGCTGCACTGACTAGTGGATATCTTTCCACTTGAATACTCCTCACTCAGATATAACTTCAATTGTCTTGGCTGCTAGATATCTATCCAATGATACTCTATCCTCTATACTTTGCCACCTTCAAAGCTCTGTCTCAATACTATAATAAATACAGTCCAGTCGATCTAGCACAACTCTGCTCAATCTCTTGCACTAAACACAGTATATTCGGTCTAGTACAACTCAAAATGTTTCCAAAAATGCTCAACCAAAAATATCACATAACAATGATACTCATGTTATTTTCTAACTCAAGTTCAATTTCTTTGCATAACCAATTGGCTTCAACAACAATTGCTTATAAAACAAGGTTTAATCACAACTCTCAATCGAGAAAACCTTGAAGCATTAAACTAATCACTTTGGAAAAGGAAACCACAATGAATCCTTTTCACTCCAAAGGTATTTTATAATAAACCACCATAATAAATCAATAGGATAATTGGCCCATACCTTTTATGAATATGAAGAAGCCTTTTTGGAAATATTCCACAATAACAATATTATTTTTCTAATCCTCACAAGGATTAGAATATCACAAAATAATCAACATTACTCCACTTCACAATAATATTCACCAAGGATTTTAATTAGAAAGCCTTATTAAGAATTAATGCACAACTTCCTTATCACTCCTAAAACCACTTGTACCATAAAATAAAATAAATCAAAACATTGCATACTCCAAAAACCACTTATACCATAAAATAACTCAAATATTTTATATCCTTCCTTTCAACACTTTTACACTTAAAAAATAATCACAAAGCCTTCTTAGGTAATATCGCACATTAATAAAATATCAAACCTTAGCTATATGCAAAAATTAAATCCACTATACTCTCCATGAAAATTGACGCTTAACACAACCTTAGCAAATTCAAAATATTTCATGCACTTGAAAATTTTGGTGATCGAATTATGGCATACCTTGCAAAATGGCTTCGGGTGGTTTTGACCCTGCATTCATCCTTGTCGTACGCCTTAGCGCACTCTTCGAACACCATGTGGGCAAGGTCTCCAATGTGGAGGCTTTAAGCCTTTAAGACTTATATTTTCGTCCTCTCCACTTATGCCTTGAAACTTACTCCCTTGTTCCATGTGCAGTGCGCAAATGAAATTGGAAGGGGAGAATTGACGCATACGAAGGAGGGGGTAATTGAATGTGGACAATATTTCTTGTCACCTGCTTAGTTGATAAAATAAACCCCTTTAAATATTCGAACCTTTGCATGATAAAATATATGACGTCGGTAGACATGGAAGGAAAACTCTTTTATTTAATTTTAAAATTTTAATTTTAATTTTAAATAAATTAAAATTTAAACTAAATATTTAAAATTATATTTCTCCATCATCGGGGCACCTTTTTCGATGAAAAAAAAATCCAACTTGGGTTTTAAGAAAAACCCATTTCAAATCTGCCATCCATGGTTTTAAATAAAACCTTTCCTTGCCTTCCTTGGTTTTCATAAAAACCTTTTGCTAAGCTCCATTGAAGCTCCTTTTGGAACCAAATACCATGCATCCCTTATTGAGCCTTTGATCAAAACATTTTATTCTCATGAAGCTCTTTGCGGATCAAAATCATAGTGCTTACTTAAATAGATCCTTTTAACATCAATGACAACTTTTAGTTTAGGGACTGAAAATATCCAACACTCCCTCCCAGATTACCCCTAGGTTACTAAAACCCTCCTCAGCAACATCTTTCCATCCCTTTCCAATGCCACCAATGATATTTGGGGTCTTCTCTCTCAATAGAAGAAATCAAAGCAGCGTTGTTCTCCATGAAGGCAGATAAGGCCCTAGGCCCGGATGGTTTCCTTCTACATTTATACTAGGGGTTCTAGGATCTAATTGGAAGTGAAGTGTGTGTAGCAGTAAGGGATATCAAGATGCCCAAATCTATACCCAAAGCTATCAATTCAACCTTCATCACCCTAGTGGCCAAAACCTTAGCCTACAAGTCTTTGTTCGACTATCATCTTATAAGCCTCTACAACATTCTTTATAAAATCGTAACCAAAGCCATTACAAATATGCTCAAATAAATCCTCCCCCTCATCATTGACCCATTCCAGGGGATCTTAATCAAGGGGAGAATCATCACGGATGGGGTCATCACCTTACATGAAGCTATTCACTCTACCACCTTAGCCAAGAAGCCTGCCCTCCTACTAAAGTTGGACATGAATAAATATTTTGATAAATTCCATTGGGGTTTCCTTTCCTCTGTCCTTCTTAAGTTTGGGTTTCACCTGACCTAGGTTAATCTAATCCACAAGTGCATCTCTTCAGCTTGGTTCTCCATCTTGGTCAACGACCCTCCCGTAAGGTTCTTCCCTACCTCTAGAGGACTACAATAAGGAGATCCCATATCCCCTATTTTTTTCATCATTATGGCCAAATATTTAGAAATATCCATCAAAGATACCACCAATAAGGGGCTCATATTGTTAGAATAATATTCCATTACTTGGGATATTTTCCCCATTTCCTACATTAGGTAGTTTTTAGTTACCACATGGTAAAAAGTAATTAATTACTTTTTACCACTAGGTAATCTTTATTTACTATTCACCTAGGTTAAGTAACATGGTCGACCGATATTATTGACGGCATGTAAATGACAACAAGTGGTCGGAAAATGAGATTGGGTTGAATAGGTTAGTAGGTTACCGTAATTATCTCCTAGGTTATATATAGACTATGGGTTATGTATTTAAACATTACAATTCAATATTATGATTGATGATTTTAATTTCTTACATTGGTATCAGAGCAGTCAAGGCTAAAAGTGCACACGAGTGTTTTTAAATACCCAAAACATTTTCGCACAGGCAATGTGGGATATTAATCCCAAAAGAAAAAGGCTTTAAAGCCTTAATCCCAAAAGAAAAAGGATTTAAAGCCTTTTGTTTAATACACGTGCTCCAGCAATGGAAGAAATAAAGGGCATGACTTGTGCTTTGTTTCATGTTGGGCCCTCTAGCCCAACCGGTTGATCGGGTCGGGCTAAGGCCTTCAGCGGGGAGTCCAGGGTTTGACTCCCACCAGCCATATAGAAGGCATTCTTTTGCCTTATAAAACCTAAGGTAAAGTTTTAAAAAGTTTTTAATATTTTTTTATTAATTTGGTTTATTTTACATTAAAAGTTTTTTTTTTATATATATTTCTTTTAATAATTTAAAAATAAGTTGTGTTTTTTTTAAATCTATTTTTTATAAATTGATTGTTTTTAAAACAAAACATAACTTTATTTTTTATTATTAAAACTAATATTTATAGATTAATTTTTTTTTGTTTAAATTTAGCATATTAAAAAATATATATATATTTAAAATAAGGAGACTGAAATTTTTGTAAGAATCAAAGTTCATAGAGTGCATTTGTTTTCTCCAAGGAGATATAAGACATAAAATTACACATTTTTCTTGCAAACTTGAGAAGACATTGTAACCGTGGGTCCATAAAAACTAATTCGTGTGTCGACTAGTTCTGGAAGCCTTTCAAATGCGGGTCGTGTGTCGACTTGTCTTGAAATGAGTGCTCTAAATTCTACATTTTGTAAACATTAAGGGGGGATAGAATTCAGTTTTTTTATTCTATTGTTTGCAAAATTTTAAAGAAATAGGAGGGATATTTCAGAGTAAGAAAGGTTCATTCTAGATTTTACTCGACACCTTCTCTTAAAAATTACTTGTTCTAGGTGCATTTTCGGTTGCATCCGACACCTAGAGTGATACAAATTTGGGTTGCTCTCATGTTTTAATTATTGCACTTACACTCATGTTTTTGTGTGTAATTAAAAATTCAAATACAACATTAAAAGAAGCATTTCACAAAATCCAAACTTCACTCAAAATACCATGCTAAAATTTGTATAGATTAAAACAAGTCATTTTTTACTCCCATCAAAAGGTCAAAAATCCAAATCACCTTGATTCACTCTCTTTGTTTGGCTTAATATCTCAAAATTTTCATCCTTATTAAAGGGTGTTAAAGCAGGTGCCATTAAATATCCTAGAGGGCAAAATCAAAAGTTTTACACAAAACCTACCCCTTGTTCATTTGCTCTATTTTTTTTGGCTTAAAATTCCTCCAACTTTTCATCCCTTGGTAAGGGTGTTAAGGTAGGTGCCATTAAATATCTTATAGAGGTAAATTGAAAACAACTTCCATATACTCTTTTGAGGGTATAGTGCAAGATACAACCCTCTCAGTCCTATCAAATTTGAAACCTAAACCATGGCCATGATACACAAGTATCTCACTAAGAGCCAACTGCTCAAAGGTTCAAATTATTCATCTTGGAAGACTAAGATGAAAGATATCTTAACTGTAGAGGATTTGTGGTTAATAGTGGATGGAAGTGTCACTAGACCTCAATCACCTGAAGAAGATCAAAGAGACTTTGATAAAAAGGATAAAAAACTATCCTTAATGATCTTGCTAGCTATTACTGATGATATCCAACCTCATATAAGTGAAGCTAAAATTGGAAAGGAGGCATGGGATGCCTTAACTACCATATTTGAGGGAAAGAATCAATCCATAATTCTTAACCTTAAAAGACAGCTTCATACACTTCACATGAAATCTGGAGAAACAATAGAGCTATTCCTCTACAGAGTGGTCGATTTGAAAACAAAACTACAAGCCCTAGGAGAAATTGTAGAAGATAAAGTCTTAATCTCAATTATTTTGAGAGCTCTTCCTGACTCTTATAGAATGTTGATTACATCCCTTCAAGTCTCTGGTAGGACAGTGACTTTTGTAGAGTTGGTGAACATGCTTCAAACTAAAGAAGATAATAAATTCCAAAGAGATGAGGCATCCAACAATGCACTTTTCTCACATAAACAACAAGGAAAGAAAAAGTGGAATCAACAACAAGGCTCTTCTTCTAACAAAAACAAAGGTCAATACCAAGACACTAAGAAGAAGAAGCAGTATTTTAAAATCTGTGACAAAGACACTCATCAAACCAAGATATGTTGGTTTAATAACAAGTCTCCCAAAGACATAGGTCAAAAGAAAAACCAAGACAACATATTCTGCTTTTGGTTCAGAGAAAGCACATAGAGTGCTAATTGCTAGAACAATTTTGTAAAAGGAAAACATATTTATTTAAACATTACAATTCAATATTATGATTGATGATTTTAATTTCTTACACATCTCAGTGATCAGGGCTACTCCCAGATCACCTACAGTCACACACCAGCAGTGTATTGATGATACTATCTTGGCAACTTCAGCTTTAGTCCCCCAAGCAAGAATTATAAAGCACATCCTGCAACTCTATGGAGAATCCACCTGGTAGAAGGTCAAACTTACCAAAAGCAAGATCTATATCATTCTTACTCCTCTACCCCACCAGGTCAAGATCACTAGGATCCTATACTGCCCCTCTCAGCGGCTACCCTTAACCTACTTGGGGCTCCTTCTATTTTTCAAACGTCCAACTGCACCCATGTGGAACAATGTCATAGATAAAATTAAAAAAAGTTAGCCTCTTGGAAAGGCCACCTCCTTTCCCAGGAATCTAAAGCCACCCTTACATCAACTTACCTCCAAAGTGTCCTAATATACATTTTTTTCTTCAGGAACCCTACCAAGGTTAGCTCCAAGATTGAACAGATCCAAAAATGGTTTCTCTAGTCATGAAGCGAGGACAAAATGAGGATCCTGTTGATGGCTTGGGACAATGTGTGCTACAAAAAAAACAATGCTGAAATTGGGCTTAGAAGGGTGTATATTATGAACTTGGCCCTCCTAGGTAATAATGCTTGGAGGATTTTCTCCAACTGCAACACTGAATGGATTGAAATCATCAAGGGGAAATACTTGTAGGGTCACAATTTCCTAGAAAACCAAGGGACCCAAAATGGATTCACCTTCTATAATGTCATTGTATAGACCAGAAGGCTCATCTAGAAAGGAACTGGTTGGATACTAGGAATAGGGAACACCATTGAATTATGGTAGGACAAATGGATCTAATAGTGTCCTCTGAGCCAAAGCAGAGCATTGGTGTGTCTAGTGCCTTTGACCTTAAACTCTATGGGAAGAAAACTAGGGAACTTCTTATGTCGTGGGGTAGGTCAACCAATATGAAGAAACATTGAAGTAGAAAATTTCCCATAGCAAGATGTCATCCCATCCAAAATCCTCTGAGATTTCACCATCCCTTTGAAAGCTATCGAGGATAGGCCTATCTGGAAGGATATTGGTATTGGAGCCTACACAGTGAAATCGGTCTACTCTACACTCAGGACATCCCCGATGGTGAGTATCCCTTTAAAATTGGCCTGACAACCCAAGATGATCCCCAAGATCAGTATTTTCATCTAGACAACTTTTTAGAATAAGATCCTCATGATCGAGAATCCAGCCAAGAGAGGATTCATGATCCCCAACCACTGCTATATCTACCTCTATTCCTAGGAAAAAATTGATCATATCCTTTGCTCCTATAGGTTTTCATTGGAAGCCCTTGGCCATATATTTATCAGGTTCCAAGTGCAATGGATACCACCCAAGACCATAGTCAAACTCTTCACTCAGTGGCAAAAACCTTTCTCAAATATAAAGCTCAAATCCTTTTGGTCTATGTGTCTTCCACACCTTCTATTGTATATTTAGTTAGAGCAGAATAGGAGGGATTTCTCGGGGCCACCCAAGGATCACCTATCGATGGCATCCAAGGCCTTTGCCTTTCCTAGCAAGAACTCTTGGCTTATCTCCTACCTTGGGACTCCACCAGGAGCCATGAAGGTAGACATCCTCCAGTCTATCAAAGAGTCCCCAAAGGAAATCATGATTCTACCCAAGGAAAATCCTAGGGACAATGCCAAGTGGAGTCCATATAGCAACAGCTGGATTAATTTAAACTTCGACAAGGTCCCCAAATGAAACCTAGGAAAAGCTGGGGTAGGAGGGGTTATTAGGGATCACCTTGGCTACATCATCCTGGCCTATACAGAGTTTTTAGGGCATCGATAAAATAATTATGCAGAGGCCTTGGCTCTTGAGAGAGGTCTGTAGCTACTAAGAGAGGATCCTAGAGAAGCAATCATCGAAGGGGACTCCTGGAACATCATAAGTTACATGTCTAATGGGAAAATCCTATCATGGAAAATCTAAAACTCTATCCTCGAATCTAGGAGGATCATCCATGGTCATCCGAGAACAAAAATTTGCCACATATTCATGGATTTCAATTAGGTCATAGACATCATGACCAATATGGATACTTTGAGAAGCACACTTAGTATTTAGAGGGATGATTGGTCCCAGGTCCTAGTTAATGTAGTGCATCAAGAAAGGGTGATGTGTCACTCTATCAATAGTTGTGTGTCAGAGAGTTAGTCAGACCATCGAGAAATATCCATAAGGAATTTTGTGCTACCGCAAGCTCTCCCTTGTAGTTTGTATCCTCCTCATAGTGGATCATGTCAAACAAAATATTAAAAAACATGAAGAGTTGTAAGAGATACTCGGCCCAACATCCAAGCAATGATAAGCCATGGTGGTTCTCAAATATCGATATCCTTTTGATGTGTGCCAACTGTAATGCGGGTATCCAGATCATCATGAACAAAATATATCCTTGTTACATGGATTTTTTGTAGACCAATAAGGGATGAGCTACTTGCTTTAGTGTCAGTCGTAGAAGGGCCCCATAAATCTCCCTCATCACCTAGTTTCCTTCTGTATCATCCTGAGTAGTGTCTTATAATATTGAGTGTACCTCATAGTATCCCATGATAGGTGTGGCTCCGCCAGCTCGCCTAATTATTTTGCTCCTAGATTAGCATTTCATGACCTTTTGTTCATGCATCAAAAACTGGCTCATTGATGTTTGTCATCCATTTCCTTTATGGTCCTTTGAGCTTCCCCACCATGCCACCTACCCTTCTTAAGGTCAAGACCTAGGGTAGTCTGTACTTCATTTTGCCCATCCTGTTTTCTCCTGGTAATTGCAATTTTCCCACTAAGGCTGCTAGCATCCTTTTCCCTGGGCCCATCATGACTTATGTTGATTCAGTTATCCTGCAATTGCATCCTAATTCCAAAAAATTTATGGATGCCAAAACCCTCACCTCTTTTCTAGAGAATTTCATTGGATTCAAGGATAAAATCACCGATGACTTCGTTGCTTCCTGGAACCAAGGTGAAGTCACAGTCCAAGGCTTACACTTTATGGTTTCTATTGAAATGCTAGCTTTGGTTATTGGTCTACCCCCATCAAGATGACTTATTAGTCATGATAGGTATAACTAGGAAAAGGAACTCGACCCGTTTCTTGACAAGGGGAAGATCTTGGGGTGGGAGAGAACATTGTTGTTTGCGTCTAGCCTCCCAACCCCATGGAAACATGCCATTATCCCCATCATGCAGTACATAACCTACGATGACCCATCCAAGACCCTATGTAAATTCCACTTGAGTTTTATCAATTACCTTTGTGATAGTAGAGCGCTCAATATCTCAAAATACCTTATGTACTTCCTTAATCTCACCCTGGAAAAGTGTCAAAAATTGGATGGGCACCCCAGGCACTAGGGACTCCTCGTTGTCCTGTATATACATGCCCTAGCCAATCAACTTCTAGTGGAGAATATCCAATCCATGGCTGCCCATACCCCTCTGAATAATCCCCCTTACTCCCATCATGAACCCCTTGGTGATCCCAACCAGGCTTGTGGGCACCCAAATCCCACACCAACAAATAATTCCAAGCACAATAAACAAAAGATGCAGGGAGATTCAGTTTATACTCCTATAATTGGCAGGGCATCAACTAGGCTGAATAAGCCCAAGACTGAGGTATCCTCCTCATCAACTCAGGTAGTGTCGGAGATCGATAGTGATATGGAAGATCTAAAATCCTAGATGGTGCTGCAACTAGTGGAAACCATCATCAACATAGTGGTGAAATAGTTGCAAGGGGCTTCCCGAATTTTGGGTAAGGCCACAAGATCAAGGAAAAATAAAGGTAAAGACTAAGTCATGGTGTCCCCTGGAGACAGGGGATGGGTGATGGTTTGCGTATGGTCCTATAATTTTATGGAATATTGTAAGTAGATCCTAGGCTAGAGAAGGGCAACAAGTTAGGTATCATGTTATTGGTATGGGAGTTGTCCCTAGTAAGTGAGGGTGTATAGGTATAAAGTGGGGATGAGATCCCTCCTCTAGGGTTAAGGGGATTTTATGTTTTGTGGGCAATCCCACTGTAACTTTTTGTCTCAACGACATGGTCACCAAGGCTACTATGTAATAATGTTTTGGCTCCCCTTCAAAACCCATTTTGTAAATATTATTAACTTAGCAAAAAAAAAAATCTCAAAACTACACATTTCTCTTTCATACTTTAGAACAATATTAATCATATCTTTATTTCATATTTATCCAATTAATTTTAAACTATGGCTCCCATGCATTTAAGCATTAATTTCCAACCAGACATCACAAATTCATAAATCATCAAACATCAAACACTCCTACAAATGTAACTACATGATATGCATTCTACATGGACCACTGACGAATACATTACCTATAGGGTTCTTTATCCTATCAACTGGTGAATACACCACCGCTCATAATTTTTTTTGACTTACCTTACACCGGAATAAACCTTCTTCCCATTGAGGAGACCTCCTTCCTTTGAATTGTCCCACCAATAACAATACCTATCTCTTGCATTCACAGATACATTAGCAGTAATTCATCCTTACAAAAAAGTTAGGCATATAATAAAATAGGTTTTTGGAGGGTTGTTATAATCCCTGCCTCCCTTACCTTAGATCCTGCTTCTCTTTGTACGATCCTCATATTATTATGCTCTCTTCCCCTTCTTCACCTATATTTTCTCTACCTCAGCCCCTGCTTCTCTATGTATAATTCTCCCCTATCTCTTCCCTACCTTGACTCTCTTACCCCTACTTCCCCTGTCTTTCCCTTGCCTCAGTCCCTGCTTCTCTCCATATGAGTCTCCCCTACATATTCCCTACCTCAAATCTCTTACCCCTACTTCCCCTCTCTTTCCCCTACCTTGGCCCTTGATTCTCTCTGTACGAGTCTCAGAAAGTAGTCGTCGAGTACTTAGAGAATAATGGGCAAGTAACTCACTGTGAGTTGGCAAGTTACTCAACCCAAGTTTCTTATTATAAAAACTCACAATCCTCCCTAACCCATGAGTTTCATAGGTACTCACGAGTAACATGCAAGTTTCAAAACACTACTTTTTATGATGGTTTTGGACCAAAGAGTATATCTTGCAATTCAAAACTTTCAAGTGGCTAGTCTACAATTACTCAAAAGGTGGACTATTTTATTCATATTTCAAGTCATGAAGAAAACTTTAAAATGAAATTGATGAAAAAAGTTGATTTTAGAAAACATCATTCTTATATATGCTAATGACCTTATTTAAGATTCTTCATGTGGGATTTGTTGTTAGGCATGCAATAATTACATCATTTTTTCTTGGATTCAACATCTTTGTTTCTTGGATGGAGAGCTCAGTATGTACATTGTTTACATTTATTTTCTAGCACCTTAAAGCTTCTAAAATTTCTCTAAATGTTTCCCCAAAAAATATTAATATGGCTATTTTAGTTTTTCAAATATTTTTTACTGTTTATGACACATATTGCACATGTCCTTAAGTCTTTATTGACCGATCTATATTTCCAAGCAATTTAGTTTTGTATAAATACATGCTCCCTTATGCAAAATATTGAGTAAAGGAAAGAGTTTGATCTGATTGTAGAGCAAGGAAGGCAATACTAATATTAAGCTATATTTCCTAGACTTGACAGACTTGGATACTCAATAGATCAATGCATTATTGTACAAATACACTTGAAAAAGAACTATTGGTTTATTAAGTAACTGTGAAGTCATTGCAGTGTTTGAGAATGTAACTTTTAGAAATACATTCTTTCATTGGCTTACAATTTATCTACATTGAAATACTAAGCATATTTTTAGCCAACCTAGAATGGCTTAATTGATACCAACTATGGAGGATATGCATGATTTAATGGATTCATTTTAAAAAAAAAATTAGCACAACCTATAAAAACCTAGTGATGGCTTGTAAATATTCTTCTTCTTTATCATGAAGAGTTAAATTTTATAGATTACATACTTGTATTTAATTTTGTCTTACTCAAACTAGTTTCTAATTTCTACGATTCTAATTTTATGAGTATTGCTCTTATATTTTGAATCCATAGTTAAAATGCAAAATCTAGGGATCAAGAAAATTTGTTAAAAATATATACTTATTTTAAGTTTCTACGTGCATTCATGATTTATCTATGTAGATCATATTTCATTTCCTGGAGTTTCTATTTGATTTTTTTGGTCAAACAGGTTGGAAATAGGCCATTAACTATGGGTTGGATTATGTGTTCAATTTTTTAAGCAGAGTATTTTGTATTGCACCAAAATTGGTATGTCATGAGGTAGTATGTGACATGGCTGAAATTATAGAGGGCTATACAAAAAAATTTAAATTGTTAAGAGTAATTCTTATGAACATTACATTTTTCTTTTTGTAGGTAAAATTGATTAAGTGTGGGGTTTAAATGGGTCCCAAACCCAAGTACATAAATGGGTAGCTAACCCAATAGAATAATATAACACATGCCTACATATCATCCAATAACAACTTGAAAAAAACATCCACACAACAGTAGAGAAGGTTGGATGGAGCATTGATGTCAAATAAACAAAAATATAGTCTGAGCAATACCCATGCAGGGGTTGCTTAAGAAAAGTGACTACCTAAAAAAAAATTAAATGATCTAGGATAAAAACCCATGCAGGGGAAGCTCAAAAAATATTCAAAAAAACTATAATAGACACCTGTACATAAATGAACACAATGCTTAAAAAGGCCCATGTATGGTAACTATAGATTTTAATTAAAATCCCACGTAAGGGATCAAAAGACAAAAAAAAAAGAGATCAAACATAAGAACAAACAAAGTACTTAATAGACCTAGACTTAAACCTTTGTAACATCTTCATTTATAGGAACATCTCTAGGATGGATCAGGAGCAACACCTTAAGAGTCTTACTAATCTTATCCATGGGCTAGCACTGATATCAAGATAGAGAGTCATGCTAATCATAAAATTTCCACCATAAGAATTGGAACTAGAGAAACACATCATGCTGAAAAGGGCAGAGTCAATATTGGAAAAGTTGACTCACCAAAACTTGTGACCACAATTTTTAAACCAGATCATTATTAGTAGCATTTAAAACTTCTTGGGGAAAGATTTCTTTCCAAATGGACATAGATTTATGGATAACTCCCCAACTGGCAAGAATATTTGTAGGTGTGTTAGCTTCATGGTACACATGCTTGATAAAGATATTATTAAAATTGTGGGATAACTTCTTAGCTTCCTGAATAATAGTTCTGACATTCCAAGAGGACATCATATTGATTTTAAGAGCATTTATAATGTTGAAAGAATATCCCTCAATAAAAAGGTTGTCTTTATAATACTCGAAAATATTTAGCCCTCTCCACAGTGCATGACCTTCAACAAAATGATTAGTTTAGCACCCCACATACTCAACATAAGCCACAATAACTTATCCATTGATATCTCTCACTAGGAAACCTACACCAACATCCCTTGGGTTTCCTTTGGAGGCATCTTAAAACTTAAAATTCAGCCACTCACTTGGGGAAGGGATCCAATGGGTACCCACTTTGGGATGGGGGGTTGGTAAACTCAAATTGGAGTTATAGAGAATATTTAAAGAAGATATTAGATTTTAGGATCTCACTATTAAAATAAGCACACTCACACAAAGTTTTGAAAATAAACTCAAATACATTTAATAACTCAATAACACTATGCATAAATTAAATTCAAAAATGGAACAATCTCACAATAACATAGAATCACAGGCCTCTTCGAGGAGGCAACCTCCTTCAATATTTCATTAGCTTAAAAAAGGATGAATTTGTACATGGATTCATATCTTTTAAAGAAAACATTTATGTAACCCTACCTAAAGGATCTAGAGTTAGCTTACATGCAAAATGCCACTCGATCTAGAATCTCCTACCTACCATTGGTTAAAATCTTGATTAAAAATGGTTACATGAGATGGCACCACTTGGCTAGGAATCCTACTTGCCACATGCATTACCAAGTATTACAAAATAATATCATAATGAGATCCTCCATGTTGGAATTGGGTCATTACATAAGTAAATGAGAATTAAAAAATGGTGTTAGGATAGGATACTAACATTAGAATAGAATTCAATCTAGAATCAGGTGGTTTGGGACAAGGGAAGATCTGGTAATTCTAGACAACAAAGGTAATAACTTTTTTGGCAATAGATATGGGATCCTTAGAGGAGGAAGAAAAAACCCTAATGTTTCTTTCAAGCCATAATTTCCATAATATATGATGAAGGCTCACTTTCCATAAGGAAGATAATATGAGATTTTTTAATGGAGCAAGCCATTGGGTGAAAAGGTGACTCAATTAATTAGGATGGATCCAAGAGATATGAAAAGTGTACATAAGGTGATACAAAGTTGTCTTGGAGAAAGGGTACTCTAGAAGGAGGTTATTGGAATATTCCTAGGCATTCATGCACAAAAAGCATTTTTTAGGGAAATTTATGCCACTTTTCATAATGTTATCAGTCGTAAGAATCTTATTTTGAATTGTCAAACAGCTAAAATGAGCAACTTTCAGTATGAGGTATTTAATCCATACTCGATCATAAGGTATATGGACCAACTGATAATCAATAGTCAAATCATAAGCATATTTAATAGTGAGCAACACAAAATCAGTTTATTTCCAAAAAGGAGAGTCAGAGGAAGTACTAGTGGGGATGATTGTTGCATTTATGATGGTTTTGAGAACTTATGAGGTAGTACATATTTGACCATTAGAACATGGAATATAGAAATTTTTCCAAAACATGGAACCTAATAAAATATCAATGAAATCTTCAACCTTATTGCCAATTAATGTGTCCAAGAAAGGTTGTAAGACAAAAATTTCATTGTTCTCTAAAAGTGGTCGATTAGAAATCCACTTGTCAATACAAAAATTAATTTTTCTCCTTGTGCCTGGTTGCTACTTTATCCCCTTATAAATTAGATATCTAGTTTGGGTAACTAATTTCCAAAAAGTGGACCCATCTCTAGGAATATCATCTTTCAAGAAGCAATGATTTTGAAGATATTTTATGTTGATAATTGAGACCCATTCAAGGTTGTTGTTGGTGAAAACCTTCCATGCTTGCATGGCTAATAAGGTTGTATTCATGTTAAAAAGTCTTAGAATCCCCAATTCCCCCTACATTTTTTGGGATCACACCTTATCCCAACTGACCAGATGAAATATTTTCCTATCCTCGACACCTGCCCACAAAAATATTTTTTGGATTTGCTCAATTTTCATGCAGACAGTAGCAAGAAATTTGAAGATGAACATGAAATAAATAGGAACACTTTGGAGATAAGCCATAGTCAAGGTATATTTAGCTACTTGAGAGAGGAGGACTGGTGAAAAGAGGAAGATCCAAAAATTTAGTAGGTAACTGAGAGATAAAACATTGAAAAATGCAAGTAATATTTGCTTGTCTATCTTGGGAAGTGTTAATAAAATAGATTTTGCTTTTAATATAATTTATTTTCTGATCTCCAACCTTCTCATAAGTATATTTAACACTCTTAATGGTTCTTGCTTCCCACACAGAAGCATGAGTAGCAATGATAGTATCATCAATGAACTATTGGTGAGACATGGCTATTAAATTAGACATACCCTTAATGCCTAAAATTATATCATTAGAGCATAAATTTTTGAGTGCTCTGCCCAAGTATTCAGTAGGAATGATAAAAAGGATGGGGAAAAGAGGATCTCCCTATCTAATGGCCCTGTTACTAGTGAAAAACCCTATTGGAGAACCATTTACCAGGACTGAAAACCAAGGATTAGAGATACAATTGTGAACACAACCAACTCATTCCCTATGAAAACCAAATTTGATAAGGACATCAATCAAAAAATATTTATTAACTCTATCAAATGCCTTATTCATATCAATTTTGAAAAATATAGCAACTTTTTTGTTAAGGTTGGCAGAATGAAGGACTTCATGTAATGTGATAACACCATCAGTAATATTTCTTCCCTTTATAGATCTACCTTAAAAAGGGTCTATGATATGAGGAAGGATATCCTTGAGTCTTGTAGCCATGGCTTTAGTGATATTTTTATAAATAACATTGCAGAGACTAATGGGTCTGAAATGTGACATATATTTGCAAACAAGCCCTTTGGGAACCAATGCAATGAAAGTGGAGTTGATACTTCTAGATGCATATTTAATTTACTAAATTTCAATGATGGCATTACATATGTTAGTCCCGATGATGTCCCAAAAATTTTAGTAGAATTGGAGGAAAAATCCATCAGGGTTGGGGGTTTTATCAGGGTGCATAAAAAAAAGGGCCTTTATAATTTTATTAGGGGTGAGAGGTTTGATAAGAGCCAAATTCATTTCTAAAGTGACCAGGATATGAATATGGTGGAGCAATTTTCCACCAACCTGGGCAGTATTATTGGAGTTTTCTCCCAAAAGGCCCTCAAAGAAAGACAAAGCTTCATTTCAGATATCAAAAATATCCTTGGTGATGGTGGCATCACTTCTGGTTAATTATTAAAATTTGTTCAAAATTCGGTGCCTCAAAGTAGTGGCATGAGAGAATTGTGTGTTAGAATCCCCCTATGTTAGCTAAAGTACACTAGATTTTTGCATCCATAAAGTCTCTCATTTAGCTAGTACATTATGATAGTCTGCAAGAACCTATCTCTCTTCATTCTCGAGTTGTTTATTGAGTTACTCATTCTAAATTTGGAGTTCAATACTTTTAAGCTTTTGAAAAATCATTTCTCTATTTTCAAAGATGTTACCAAAACATTCTATATTCCAAAATCAGATATTTTCTTTAACACACTTAAGTTTTTAGAAACCCTAAAAGTAAAGGACCCATGACAGCCAAATTACCACTATTCAACAATTTGCATCTAGGAATCTAGGTGCTACATCCACATATATTCAAATATAAAAGGGATTTTGAAACAAGGACCTTTATCAGCTTCAAACAATAAAGGAAAATGATCATATCCAACTTTGGGAAGACAGATAAGAGTGTCACCACCCATCATCAATATAGCTTCTTAAGACAAAAAAAACCTTTCAAGTTTTACATGAATGTGTTGATCCTCAATTCTCCTATTTCTCCAAGTGTATTTTACCCCTTTAGTCTAAACATACATCAACTCACAATCAGTGACAAAGTTATGGAAATCCTCAATGCTCTTGGAGGGCATCAGGTTTCCTCCCTAATTATCAGAAGGAAAAGGAGAGATTTGAAATCTCTAGTGATAATCCATTGAAGTTTTAATAAAGCACTTCTCATCTGATTCAAAGTATCCCATAGGCCCCTACGGTTGAGAGGATTATTAGGGGTGTAGACATTGGAGAGAACCCAAGATAAATTACTACTTTTACATAAAAATATAATATTGATGACACTATCAGAAGAGGAAATTATTTTGCCTTCTAACTTATTTGAGTCCCAAATACAGAGAAGTCCCCCAAATTTACCTTGAGTGGGGCAAAAATCAAACTCACCATTTTTCTATATAGAATTAGTGATTTTCTAGATTTTATTTTCATTAATATTTATTTCTTGCTGACTTATAATAGTTGGTCGATGTTCTTTCCTCATATTGCAAATAATCCTTTGCTTGAAAACACTATTGAGACCTCTCAAATTCCATGAGAGGATCCTCATTTAGAATTTTTAAAAATATTTGGACATCTCTTAGAATTTTACAAGGGAGGTTTGGGTATTTTTTATTCATTCTTCTCCTATTTGAGAAGATCTTGGAATAGGGTTTTATGGGTACCATTTGCAATATCATTTTCTATTTTATTTTTCTTTTGATCATTTATAGAGGGTCTTCCCTTATTTTTCTTTTCATTGGCAATATCAAGACTTCTAGTATTAATGGATCTAAAATGATATTTATCGTCTTTCTCCAGTTTGTCTAATATGGGACTAAAAATTTCTATATGCCCCTTAGGGGTGGATGAAGGTTTTGAGATAGTATTGGAGGGTCCAAATATGGATGGGTATTGAGGCTCCTATTGGTCAAAAAATAGGGTTTGGATTTGAGGTGGTGTCGTCCTCACTAGGTTCAGGCCCATTAAATGTAGTTCCTTTTAAAACATCAAAACAATTTTGGAAGGCAAAAATGGAACTCACCTTTGGATGATCGGTCTTCGAATATTGGATTTCAATCTGCTTTCCTTTTAAAGTTTTTGGAATTTATTTCTTCTTATGGGAGTTTCTTTTTGCTTTCCCTATAGGGGTCTGCCCTATTGCTACCTAATTTACACCCAACATCAATAGGTATTGGTTAATTTCATCTCCTTTGAATTTCTTAGCAATGGGTATTAGGTTTTGAGATGGCCCTGAGCCTTGCATTCAATGTAGAATGCAGGATTATTTTCATATTTTATGGTCTAACATATGTGATAGGAATCGTAAACCAGATTTATTTGAGTGGGAAGCTAGAAATCCATATTGGAATTAACACAAATTCTAGCATGTATCATGCAAGTGCGTTCTCTGGTCATCGGGTCAATTGCAACCGGCTCACCTATGTATTTGCCAATACCATTTAAAATATCTTTGTGCCAAAAATGGCTTGGAAAATATGGAAACAAAACCCATACTGGTGCAAAATTTATTATCTACATCTTGTTATTGAAGTCTTAACCCCACCTTTGAAAGAAATATACTCTTCCAGTTGAATAACAAAGGACCCATAGTAAGGATTCGGGATACATCTTCTTCATTGTTGAGTCGAATGAGGTAAAAACTATTTGAAAGGGCAACCAAGTCCATATTGCCTATGTTTTTCCATTTGGTATAGGCCCACCACTGAATAGATTCCATATCTAACAATCCTCTAATAAATTTCCCCACTAGATTGTGGGATTCAACAAAAATATAATCTGCCATTACAAGATTCAATAAATTATGGGAATTATCAGGTCTTCGCCTGCTGAGAGTAAGAGGGTTCCACTTCTTGAAGGAGGTTTCGTAGATCCTTTTAATTTCTAAGCATAATATCGAGGAGAGGAATCACGGTCTTGAGAGAGGGACCCATTGTACATTTATCCCTCATCGAGAGGATCCTTACCCCTTATGGTCTTCATGTTCCTAAAACCGTCAAGATATGACTTAGCACCTTCAATTTTGGTAGACACCATACCTCTCGTGATCGTTGTGAAAATTCTATCCTGATTCACCTTATTTTATTTCCCACCTCCCTTTGTAGTCATAGTCGAAGTCACAAACACCATACTCTTGTCCTATGAACATTGCATTTTACCTTCATTTGCATAAAATAATATTTGTATATCCTTATTTTATGAGCAATTTTTTATATATATGTTTAAAAAGTCATCCTAAGAGGATGGTTTTAAACCGCCATCTTAGGGCTTTTTCATATATATATTTTTAAAATTTTAGCCTAAAAAGGTAGTTTTAAAACACCCTCTAAGGGATTTTTTATATTTTTTAAAAGTCACACTAAGAAATACCTAATAGGATGGTTTAAAACCGCCCTCTTAGGGTCATCCTAAGAGGGAAGTTTTAAACCACCATCTTAGGGCTAAAAGGGTGGTTTTAAACCACCCTCTTAGAACCTAAGAGAGTAGTTTTTTAAGGTGATTTTTAGCCACTGTCATATGACATGGACTTTTATGATGCCCTCATATATGACAGTTGAATAATAACCCTTAAAGTTCTTTAAGGGTGGTTAAAAACAATCCTTAAAAACCCTTTTTGGTGTAGTGATAATGTATCAGTCATTATATGTATTTATAGTGATATCTATAACCCAATTAAATATTAATATCAAGTCAACTTAACCTAACTTGAAGGTTAAATTATAATATAATAAATGTATAAAAACCATTTAATCAATGTTAACCATAAATGTGGTATAACCAAAATTGCTAATGGTGAGTACATCAAGTCTTATCATAATATTACATAAGTATGCTTGCAAGATTACATAGATAAATATGCATACAAGTTTACATAAATAATGCTCAAAGGCTTACATAGCACTTGTTTATAAGCTACATCAAGAGCACTTGTAGGTACTTCGTCACTATATACCTTTATATTATAATGTTAGATTACATATATTTTAGCAAGATACCCATTTTATGCATAATGTGATACATTTTTATATAATAATCTTCCACATTCTCACTATCCTTCATTCTCAAATTTTTATATCTTCTCTTTATTGTTTGTAACTTCATAAATTTTAGTTGAGTATACCCATGATAGGTTATGTTAAAGCTATTTCTAAAATCCTTTTAAACTCTTAACACTTGTAGTTTTTTGAAAATACTTGTATCAAGAACTATTTGTATTTGATACAAAACTAGTGCATATTTTCTATATTCTTCCTCCATATTCATTTTTGTCCAAGATTTATAAAATTCCTCACTATACATATTTCCTATATAGTACTCCATATTTTCTTGGCTATCAACCAATTCCTCATCATTATGAATCAATAATCATAATTTTATTCTTAAAATTTTAGGATGAGCAATGAAGCATTACCATGTGACATGATAACTACAACAATAATGTATAAATTTTTTTCCCATAAACTTGAATTCGAAATTCTTTGGATAAAGAAAATAAATCCTTAAGCTCTAAATTTCTTTAGTATTCAATATCTAGGATATAACACTAGTATGTGACATGTGGCAGTATTCTAAAATAGATATTAACATAATATAAAAATAAAAAATGAACAAAAAATAAAATTAGACAAAAATCCTCCAATAGACACTTCATCAAGTTTCAAATATACATATACTATTATAATATAATAACCTATACATATATATACAATGGGATTTTTTTTTATTGTCTAAAGAGTCTCTTGGTGCTTCACCTTGTTTTCAAATATAGGTGAGAATAAATCTTTTAAAAAAATTATTTACAATTCGAATTCTATCATGTTATGATTTTTTGGACTTATTCTTGTCTTGTTTTCATATTTATCTTATTCTTGTCCTATTCTATTATTTTGTCTCATTTGATATCATAATTTCTAATATTTAATCTACTATTCCTCACTCTATTTTATTATAATGACTAAAAATATTGTCTATTATTATTCATCCATGATACATCATAAGATATATAGATTATGCTACCTCCTTGGAATAATAAGTTAATACTTTATATTTTTTATATGTTAACAATAGTTTGTTAAAATTTTATTTTTACTAACTTATATCTTGTACTATATATGAAAATATAAAACAATCCATCTACAAATAACAATATATAGTTAAATAATATATAGTAATACAAAGGTATATAATACCCTTAAGTTAGGACAACACCAATAATACTCCTTAAGGAGGAATAGCTCTGTAAGATATCCTAGTATATGAGTTCCACTTAGAAAGGACAATGTTTCATATCCACATGGAGAGGGTAAAGTATATTGTGTACAACCAAGATGTCAAAATATTACAAATATGAATGATGGTTACAATATCACTATCCTCCAATGCTACTTTTTGGGGGATAGAACCCTAACCCTAGTTATATACTAAACTCTAATCCAACTCATTATTGCAATATGTTATTTTAATATAGTAAGCCGCAGGTTATGTGTGGCTAATACCAACTATCCATAACATCAATAAACAATATAATATCATATATCATATATACCTATCCCTAGGTACCTTAACATTCCATCCCCTTTAAAATTTCTTCATTCTTAAAAAATGAGAAAAAACTAAATAATATATTCTTCAACATCATAGACAACTATTATCAATATTAATCATCCATCTATCCAAGTAAAATCTATAATGATGATGATATTCTATGATTTCATGCTACTAATGTGTCACTCTAATATCCATTAGTGCTACCTTCATTTAATGTGTTTTTTCTGTTACATTGATAGCCAAACTAATTTCTCGTTTGATGTCATGTTGTTGCTACACCAATATAAACTAAAATATACTTCAATAAAATATCACAATTACTATTCTAGATACATGAACACAAAATGTTGCATCTTCCTCAATAATACCAAATTTTAAACAAGATGGTATAAGAAAAATTGTAATCATACATATCTATGTGAAGATATGGATTCTATAAAATAAAATATTTTCTGGAAATTTATTTGTCAATTTATACAATCCAAGAAGTACAATCAAGTCTTTCCACTCAAAAAATAAGTGAATACTAGGACTCGACTTGAATACTAAGGAGGAAAAATAAAAAATCACCTTTATTTTTGGATTCTCTTTGAACAAAGAGAGTCATATATTGAAAAATTTAGCACTTTAAATTTTAGGTATGTTTGACCCAAACTAGATAGTGCACATTGAAGATAGTAGTCTTAATAAGATTGTGATAGTATTGAAGATCTCAATCAAAAAAATTAGAAAAAGGAGAGTATATAAGCATGAAGAGCTTCCAAATAAGTTTTCTGGTCAACCAAATATAGAAAACCACCCCAAAAGGACTAGAATAACTGAAGAGGAATATTCTATGTAGACAAGCTAAGTGCACTAGTCTAGGATATGGGATCACATAAGTTCTATCTAAGCACCATATCATATTAGTATAAAGCACAACTATAAATTTAGAGAGCACAACTAGGCATATAAATGGTTTTCTATCTCAAATTAATCATGAACTACTAGTATATTGATTCATGAGCAAGTAGTCATATGATAGGAAATAAACAATGGTTCAATATATTTCAAGAAAAATATAAAAAATAGTTGTAATAGTAGATAATATGACACCCACATGTTGTAGGTGAGTTGAAGAGGGTAGGGAAATCCTCCGAGGGAGGTCCCTAGTTTGAATATCCACCCTACCAAATGCACATCGGGTATTCAAAATCTAGTTGATAATTTTGGTGCATTGAGGACCAAGTGTGACTCTTGGGTGATTTTTATGGTGTAGAACCCCTTGATCATGGTTTCTCAGACCAAGGTGGCCCTACAAGAGATTTTTTTCTAAATTAAAAAAACAAAATAGTAGATAATATAACTTATGAAGTCAAAGGAGTATAATATAGTTAATAAATATATCTAATGAAAAGGTATAATTAGTAATATACTATATATACCTGGATTAACTGTTAATCTTCTTTCAATATCTCAATTAACAAATCAAAATTTAGTAGTCAAATTCAAAATCATTAAAAATTAAAAAAAAATAACTTATTTCTAAATAGGAAAAGTTCATATCTTCTAGGTCATACAAAATAATTTATTTTCTCTAGATACATTATCAAATGTAGTTCTATCACTAATAATTTCATGAATAAAATAACTATGACATATAAGTACATCCTCTTTAAATGAGATGAGTAGACATTGAATGGTTAAGGGTTTACCAAAACCAACATGGGAATCTATAGTATATCTAGAATATCTTCTAGAGAAAAACCATATAATACTTTTTGAAATTAGTAACTATAGACCTCAAGAATCATTAGAGTTAATATATACATATTCCTCTAGTCTAATGAACATTACTAGTCTTGGAGGACATAGATATTTTTAACTATTTTTTGGTGACTATTCCAAAAACAATTGAGTGTATTTCATGAAACTTAGATCTAAACCATTTATTTGCTTTAAAAAATTCAAGCAATTAGTAGAAAAATAAATAGGAAAATCAATCAAGAATTTTTGTTCAGACAAAGGTGGTTAATTTGTATCAAAAAAGTTTGATTCTTTTTAAAAAACAAATGACAGAAATATAATTTACCATAGCATATTCACCTTAATAGAATGATATTGTATAAAGTATAAATTTATCTATTATGGAAATACTTCTTTGCATATTGAAAGAAGCTCATTTTGATCATCAATCTTGAAAAAAACTATTAAAATAACTTTGTACATGCATAATAGATCTCTTATAAAAATATTAAAAAATATTACTCCTAAAGAAGTATTATCATGACAAAAACCAATAGTAGAACAAGTAAAAAAATTTGGATGTAAAGCATATTTACATTTCACAATGGTGATCTTGAAGAAGAAGTATATATATCCCAACCAAAGGGATTTGTAATCAATGGACAAGCATGAAAGGTTTTTAAGTTTTAAAAAAAAATTATTTGGTCTAAAGAAAGCATCAAAATAATAGTACATAAAGATAAATAACCATATATTACAAAATAATTTTAAAATAAGAACATCAAATCCAAATGTCTATACCAAAAAAGGTTGAACTAGAAAAATAATACTCATAGTATGTGTTGATGATATAGTAATCAAGAAAAGTTCAAAAATATAATATATGAAATAAAAGGGACTTGGAAAAGGATTTTAAAATGATAGACTTAGGTCTACTTAATTATTACACCACAATAACACAATCAAAATATGCAAAATCATTACTTGTAGAGTACAAAATGGAAAATTATAAATCTAAAGATACACTAATGGATCAAGAATTGTAATTATCTAGATATGATAAGACATCTATAGTTTTTTATATTATGTATCCTAAGTTAATTGGAATTCTTCTATATCTAACAAATAGGAGATCCAATATTATCTTTACTATAAATTATCTTTCAATATTTATGTAGGAACCTAAAGAAAGTGATTGGAAAGACACAAAAAGAATATTTTAATATATTAACAAGACCACAATATATGGGCTAAAATACAAAATGAATTATGACAATTTTAATTACAATGATATTCAAATTCATATTATGTATGATCTAGAGATGACAAAAATTCTACATCACGATATGTTGTCTATCTTGGGTTAGGACCTATTACTTGGTAAAGTAAGAAACAACATGCAATAGGACTTTCATAAATAGAAGTAGAATATCATGCAACAAAAAATATAGTATGTAAAACACTTTGGTTATAGTACATATTGTCAGATATGGGAATCAAGAGAACTACTACATCAATAAATTATGATAATCAAGGACTGCTTGTATTAATGAAAAATCTAATGATTCATGAAAGAACAAAATATATTGAAGCTTAATGTCATTTTATTAGATATAATTTTTAGGATTATTATTTTTAGTTAAAACATATTTCTACTAAAGATAATATTGCATATATTTTTACAAAAGCCCTTAGTTGAAAAAAATATCAAATATTTTAGAATCATGTATGTACATCAAGAAATATTCACACCAAATAATATAATATACAAGGATGTTAGAAAATATTACATTATTTGGTACTTATTGATAAGTTTAGTGGTGTGGTTTTCTTATGTAATTATCTATGTGTTCACAAAATTTTCCTCTTTGAAATTAAAGCCATGTGGTTACTTAATTATTTTTCGATGGATAATTCTAGTGATGCCTTGGCTAAAAATGAAAAGTTTTTTTTTTTCTAAAAAATATGGAATGAATTGTAGAGGTTTATCATAAAAATTATTTCTCTTTTATTAATTTTTCTAAAAAAAATCATTATTTTATGTGCTTGTATTTCTTGGTATAATTGTAGCATAGATAAGAAATAAGTTTAATAGTTTTCAAAACAAAAAAGAAGAAATAAATTTTTTATCACCCCCAATTTATTAAATTTGATTGGGAATGCTTACGTACATGGAAAATACCTTCGATCCACCTAAAAAATTTGTAAGAATATTACAATAAATTTAATGTTTCTTGGATAAGAGAGGATACCATGATGTGTTATGCTAGAAAAAGAGGTTGTACATTGAAAAATATCATAAATATAGATGAATTATCAATATTTGTAAAATGTTTGTGAAATTTTAGGTCTCAATTCAATACTGCTAAAATAAAATCATTTGACATCTCCTTTTGGTATCCAAAAATCTAGTTAATACTTTGAAATTTTTAATTTGAATTTAGAATATTCCAAGGAATAGTTTCTACAAAAGGTGGTAATAGTTGTATATTGCATGAACACATGGATAAAAAGTGCTTGGAGTGAAATTTATATTTTATGATGGGTTTTATGCCAAATATGAATGGCTCTTTTTATGATGCTTTAGTTTTCAGAGTTCATGAGTTTGAATTATGGTATGTTTGTCTTTGTGTAGTGATCATAATGTTATGTTGGAGGTGTCACATTGTTTTTTATCAACCATCAATGCATGGTATAGTGGTAGTGTGTTGTGGATTTAGGGATATTAATTCCTAGTAACTATCATATCAAGTAATGTTAAGATAGAGTCAAGGGTAGGGTTATGCATAGTGGTGAATATTCACAAATTGGAAGAATATTAGGATTTTCAAAATTTAAAATTGGCAAATATGAGGACCCTTGATGTTAGGATCTCATCCTAACCCATAATGTAATAACTTCCTTGATGTAATAATTCCTAGTGAACGTGGGTAGTACCCATGATTAATATTTTGTAATGTTATAAGTTTTAGCTTAGTTAGTGCCTATGGCAAATGGCACCCATTTCTATGTAACACATGGTAGATAGGTTAGGTAAGGTGGCATTGTGCATGTAATTCATGTGGCATTATGCATGTAATTCGAGTGGCATTGTGCATGTAATTTAAAGTGGCACTATGCATGTAATTCGGGTGGCATTATGCATGTAATCCAGGTGGCATTTTGCATGTAGGCCAACCTTGGAAGGAAACTCTTTAAATACCCGAAAAGACACCAATGTAATCATATTTTGCAAATTAATGAAGTATTGAAGGAGGTTGCCCCCTCGAAGAGGCCTGCGATTCTATCTATTGTGAGATTGTTCCTTTTAAGTAGTTTTTGTTATCATATGCAATTAATTTTGAATACTATTATAATGTTTCTGTGAGTTTATTTCCAAGAAAATGTGTGAGAGTGTGTTTATTTGAGTTGAGAGTGTGTTGTTTAGTATATTTTATAGCAGGATCCTAACAAGTGGTATCAGAGCGCTTTCCAGGGCCAAGTTCTGCTACAACTACAACGATTCTTGCCATCCAATCTACCTATTAGGTATAAATTCTGTGTTTTCTTCAATCCTATTTTTTCTTATTAAAAAAAAAATCCAAAAAATACAGTGCATTTTTTTTCTAGACCAAAAAAAAAAAATCTTTTTAGTTGAGTAGGTAGAAACCCTATACCGGGGGTTTTAAAATATCATGAAGGATCTATCATTATTGGCTAAGCTAGATAGCCCATAAAGCATCTAGTGAAGTGAGGGGCGATCAGGCTCCAATACCCAGGCCTTAGACAAAACTCGCACATAGACTTGAGCTCCCACGTATCTTTGTGTATATCGGGAGACCATCTAGGTTTAAACAAACTTTTAGCCATTAGAAATATTCTCGGCCTTGTATTACTCATAGTCTACGGGACACAACATCCTGGACGATTACCCTCCCGTATTGTTAGAGATGCAAGTAGTGTGCTCAAGGGTATGTGTGGAATACTCCTTGAGTAGTGGCCTGAAATATTGGTCCGAGCACTATTGTTCATCACTGTCGGTATATTAGATGGCCTATGGGTGGTACATACTCCTCTACCTAGCATTCCCTAGTTCTTTTAAAACTTCAATCTGTAAAAAACAAAAATATAAAAAAATAAAAAAGAAAACCAAACCTCCCTATTCGTAAACTTGCATTTCAAATCCCCAAAAAGTGAGCATATGAGAAAGGAGTCCTCTACTAAAAAATAAAAAAAATAACATGCATTCGGGATAGACCATGAGGGTGACACTTAAGCTGACAGTCTAGAGAATAATATTCAAATTTACAATGGCAGTCACAGTCAGGTCAGTCAGGTCAGAGAGGTCAGCACAGTCAGGTCAGAATTTACAATTTTCAGAGTCAGAACAGAATTGTCATAATAGTCACCTGCAAAATATAGAGAATCTTGGAGCTAGTGAAGTTAGGACTGGGCCAACCAGTGAGAGCATGACACAAGGCTAGTTATAGATAGTGCTCTAGTACCCAAATTTTGCTCTGTAGCTCAGAATCAAAAACTGTAAACACCGTTAGACTCAGCAAAATAGGAGATAAAAAAAAAAGTAGTGTTGAGAGATATAGCTCATTGTGACCACCTCTTCGAGCTGATTGTTTTGATATATAGCACCCAAGCACTTTTTTGGGAACTTACTAAAAATAGTAAGTCCTAAAAACTCAATTCTATTTTTAGTAACTGGTTACAAAAGGTTTCAAAATGGCCCAGGGTACCCGTGGACATCAAAAGGAACTAGAACACTTGGAATCCTTAAAAAAATCCATTGAGAACTTGCACTCGATTTTTCACTCCATAAGGGAAGAAGTCCAAGGTCTTTGCTAGAGCATGAGGCCACCAGTAATAACTTAGAAGAAGCACTGACATAAGTAGACATCAAACTAAAAAGAGGACCCCCCAAAATAGAACACCAAGCTAAGGGTTTTGTAAGGAATCATGACCATGAACCATCCTTTAGAATGCCCAAATTGGACTTTCCCAAATTTAGTGGGAAGGATGTTGATGGGTGGCTATGTAGGGTTGATCAATTCTTTAGACTTCATAATGTCCCCATATTTCATCGATTCCAGATGGATTCCTTTAACTTGAAATCTGAGGCTCTACACTGGTTTCAATGGTTACGTATTGCCAACCCAAATCTCTCTTGGAAGAATTTTGAATCCCAACTACTCACTCAATTTGGTCCTAGTGAGTATGAGGACTTTATAGGGCCTTGACCAAACTACAACAAATAGGGTCAGTCCGTGAATACCAAGCTCAATTTGAAAAATTGGCCAATAAGATAAGAGGATTGAATGAAGGGTTCTTCCAGAGTTGTTATATCAGTGGGTTGAAGGTGGAACTCCAAGCAGAAGTAAGAATGTTGAAACCATAAAATATGATGGAAGCTATTAGTTTGGCCCGTTTGGACGAATATAAAATCTTTTCCCAAAGGCACCCATCAAATTTTCCTCAAAATAGACCTTCATTTCCTCCTCGATCTCAAAACCCAGTTGATAATAAAGCTACTGCACCCAAGCGCCTAACCACAGAAGAGATGGATGCACGTTGTGCCCAAGGATTATGCTACAATTATGATGAAAAGTTTTTTAAAGTGCATAAGTGTGCACACAAAAAATTGCTCTTGATAGATGTTGAAGAACCTGATAACTCTGACTAGAGTGATGAGGATGAGGACCCTCCAAAAACACCTTCTCCACAAGAATAAGTGAAATAGGAACCTGAGACAACAATTACAGTCCATGCTCTTGTAGGCATTACTACTCCACAAACCATGAAGGTTGTGGGATTTTTCAAGGGCCAACGTCTTTCCATCCTTATGGATTCGATAAGCACACACAACTTCATAGACCCTAGAGTGGCTCAGCGGACAAATTGTTATATCCACACTTGTAATTCCTTTGAGGTCATGGTAGCAAATGGGGGAACCTTACCTTGTAAATGAAAATGTTGCAATGTTAAAATCAAGATAGGGGACTATGAACTCAAGCATGACATGTTTGCCCTCCAGTTGGGTGGATGAGATATTGTTTTGGGATCTCAATGGTTGAGTACGTTGGGCACTATCATTTGGAACTTTGCTGAACTCTGGATGCAATTCTCCCAAAATGGACAAAAACACATCATCAAGATCTCTCCAACAGGAACACCTCAAATTTTTAGTTCAAATGGCATGGATAAATTGCTAAAGAAATCATCATGTGGGGTCATTGCACAACTATTCTCCATCCAACCATCCACCTCTCAAATGGGTGAAACTCCATCAGACCTACAACAGATTCTCCACAAACATGAAGCCATATTTTTTGAACCAACTACACTACCACCGCATCGCTCTCACAACCATGCCATTCCATTATTGTTGGATAGTGCACCTCCCAATATCAAACCATACAGGTGAAAGCACGAGGATACAAAAACAAAAAGGAATATGCCACAAGAAAAGAACAAGAAAGAACATATGCAAATTGACACAATATAAAAGCAATATGAAATATGGTAATCTATTTATTGATACACTTTATAAATTGTGTTACAATACGTCTCCTTCCTTTTTAGGGGATAGGAGAGTCAGATGTGTTTCTTGTCACAATATCCATGGATTCATATCCTTCTTCCGCGTGCCCACATATAAGATGGGCGGACCAAAATGTCACCGCCGCTTGCGTATGTGATTCTTTGCTCTTTCCTACTCCTCTACAGTCAGAAACCTATGTTCAAAGAAATAGAAAATATTAGTAATACCTGCAGATAGAATGAGACATATTTCCCAAAGCCGATTGTTAATGTATGTATGAAAATAATAAAATGACTATCAGATGACCTCTGATTGACCTGAAACTTTGACAAAAGCATAAAAATATCATCAGAAGACCATTGCAAAAAGAATAGTCTAAAAATTCCTCATAGATTTATATTTTCTCCAGGGTGGGACGAATAGAACCTGCATAGATTGGGATTCGTTCCAGGGTGAGACGAATAGACCTGCAATAACTTGTCAAAAAGCACCCTATTCAATGTCCTATCTTGGAAGCTCCAAATGACCTGCAAACTTGGGGTTAGCTAATTGGGGGTGTTTTGGGAAGACCCAGATGACCATATTTTTCCAATTTTGCCTCTAGCACCCAGATTTTGAAGATGGCATCTGCAAGTTAGTGAAATCAGGAAATAACAATAACCTGGTCAAAAATGATCAGAATGCAATGAAATTTGAAATGTAACCTATTTAACCTATATAGAACACAATGCAAAATAAAAACTAGATATATATATCATAGATTTCTATTCATCCCGGGGTGGGGTGAATTTGCCTGCGACAGATTGGGGAGCGCCCAGGGGTAGGACGCCCACCGTTTGAAGCACTGTTTCGACACCAATCCACTTGGGATGGGTCCAAAACTAGTTATGGGGTATTATCGACAAATTTGGTGGATATTTGTGGTTAAAAATCAGGTTTTGGGTCTGGATTTGCACTTCTAATAGTCACCCAATAACCTCCCTTTCGAATGAGAGATTAAGGATGTAAAAGCACAAATCGCAAGTAGGTGTGTAAATTGGCAGCACTTCGTTGCTCAAATTCTCCTTCTCTATATATATTTTGGGTGGTAAAACTCCCCAATTTATAGACCTTAGGTTCTCCTTGTTTGAATTGCGCATGTGAGGGCGCAACTTGAGGTAACTGTCCTATTTTTAGAGAAAAGCTAACTCCCTGTTAAAAAATCTTCTTGCATGATGTTTCTAAAATAAAGACACTCATCACTGAAGTCTTTCTTCTTGAATACAATCTATTCCTCACAATTGCATGGCCTGAAGCCTCAGTTAACTGGCGGAGTTGCCGAAGTATGAATTTTTTTGCCAGTCAAACCTTCTATTCACCTCACCCTCGGACGAATTCTGTATCCGTCCCTGGGTGGGACGAATGACAGTTTGTATTCATCCCTAGGTGGGACGAACAGAGAGCAAGGCACCAAAAATATGCCAAATTGACCTCTGACCTCTAAAACTACTTTTGGAAGTGGTTAGGACCACTGTTTAACCTCTGGGGGCTGCCCTAGGGACTGTTTGTGTCAATGTTATCAGCGCTCGTTGTCACGCAATTGGATTAGTGTTGTTTTGGTGTCTATAGATGCCCCTTTTTGGGAAGCGATGTGCAAGGCGTAGCGTCGAGCAAAAATATATAACCAAAGCACTAATTATTAGGGTTTCTTAGTAACCTAACCAACTCTTGATGCCCCAAGTATGGAAAGGGCACGCATTCTTGAATCCTTGCTTCTAACGATCTAGGGAACTAAAGTCAAGTGTTAACCTTGTTTAGTGAGGTGTTACTTGAACTTGGACATTGATCAGTCATGAATAACCAAAGGGCACAACCTTTTGTCTGTGGTAACCTTGAGTTCATGATTCACAAATGCCAAGTTTTTGATTAGCTTGTGATAATTGCTTGTTTACTGCCCCAAGCAAGGGTGCGATTGTCTTTTGCAATGATCCTTTGAATGCATGTCATTTCCAAGATTGGGTATGTTGTTGTTGATTGGCGACTAAGTGTGACTACCCCCTCAAGCGACGAATCAATGATGGAATGACCAACATGAGAAAAGCAATGAGTTGCTTGACCCAAGATGACTTAGGTAAGGGTGCCTTCAGTTGTTTAGCATTGAATGTGCATGCAGTTTTTTGACATTTAGACCTATTTTTGGTGGGTTTAAACCCTTTTTGTGATGCATTTTGAAGCTGAAATTGGCAAAAATTTGTCTTCCCGTGGAGTGGTCCGGCTATGGTAGCCTTATTAGGGAGTAGGATAGTGACAATTTGTAACCCCAACGTCTATTTTGGATACCAAGAATGTCAGGCACAAAAGCGCCTTTGTTCGGCAATGTTATTACTATTTTGACCCGTTTTGGTGATGCCATTTGGGGATGAAATTCTTGAAAATATGACTTCCCATGGAGCGGTCCGGCTATGATAGCCTTCTTAGGGAATAGGATAGTGAGGATAGTGACCCCTAAATTAGTTTTGCATGCTAAGAATGTCCAGTGCAAAAACATTCTGATCAGACACTGTTAGGGTTGTTTTTGGTGCATTTTTGTGCAGTTTTTTGCTATTTTTGAAATTTTTGCTCTGTATTCATCCCAGGGTGGGACGAATTCCTATTTAGTATTCATCCCAGGGTGGTACGAGTGCTAACCAGAGCGCTCGTCCCAGGGGGCAATGAATACAGGCTCAAAAAGCCTTTTTAAAGGCCAAAACTAAGTTTTGGACTCATTTGCATTTGTTTTTCTGGGCAATTTGGAGCTCTGAGGAGGAAGAGGTCA